>JAJEKB010001448.1:869444-882037 GCA_022393335.1 Macrotrachela quadricornifera | reverse complement strand
CCCTTGCTGTAACCACTTTTAGATTATCCATTGTATATCAATGAAAGAGAAGACTTTGAAGGTATTTTGTTACAAAACCAGAGAGTACAGATTGATTGCTACATAACGAAATATGTAGCTCATTACGAATACGTCTTTTATTATTTGCTTCTTCACGATATTTCCTACACAAGAGAAAGGTCAGAAAACCCTTAGAAAACAATTACTATTTTTGACAAGAATCGTCGATTTTTGTTAGATTAAAGATGACGATATCATACGAGTAGACAAACAGATTGAAGGTCACATTCCTTTCATCGAATTTAATCGTTTCCTACTATACATATTTAATCTGTGTATAGGCGAGCGCTTATAAATATATGCCGCGTCTAAACTCTCACACTTTTGGTCTTATTACTGTACCTCCGCACCTTCATCCTAATAGATAAACAGTCATAGTTATTTCTCCATCATCATAGTCTTGGACCTATACTGATATTGCTAAGCGTTATATCTCATCTGATCGGTAGAAGGTTGAATGATGTATATCAAGTAGCAATAAGGTGTAGTGCGATGTGCATCAACTCATTGTATTCTTGTCTACCAAGTCACTCCAGATTGTTGACATAAGGAGGAACAAATTGATTTCTAATTTCTTGATTTTTAGTGATTTCGATTCTTTCTGGTGCTTTCTTTGGTTTCTGATGATTTCTAAAGTAATTTCTGGTATTAGTAATCAATTTGTTCTTTCTTACGTTGACGTGAACGACAGTTTACAAACAAATACGGTAGCACACGACGATCGTTTATGAACCGTTTACAGTTAGTGTATACGATACTTCCCGATATCATACAGAGACAGTTTACAGTCGTCGTATTTTTACGCTAGTCGTTTACGGTGATTTTTTACGATCATCGTTAACGGTGGCCGTAATACACCGTAAAGCATCGTTTATACTTGCTGTGAACGATGACCGTTAACGTTTGTCGTTTTCCACCGTAAATGATTAGTATACGGCGGTTTACGACAGGTCGTAATTGACCTGGGAACGTTCAACTCGAGTTATTCTCATAGTCTCCTTACGAAAAGCTGTTGTGAAAAACTTGTTTTTTCTTCGGTCACTATTCTGACCACAATGTAGGTCTTTACTCAACGTCCTCTTTTGTAGGCATGCAATGCTGAGAACTGTTGATCATTTTGTAGTTTTCCGACAGGATAATATCGGCCCATATCCATCTCTTATCTTCTTGTAATCACCAGATAATTTCGAACAATACGATCTCGCATACTATGTGGCAAGACAAGTTGGAAAATGGTGATGGAGCGATATATCTGATCAAATAGAGCGAAAAAAGGCACTTAAAAAAACTCGAAGAAGCTCAATATCATCATTCAATTATAAGCATGAAAACTATGAGAAATAAGTCATTGAACTTCAGCAATGCTAGCATATTTCATCAACTATAATAATATCGAAATGATCGCTATCTCGTGTTCTGAAAAAACTGAAAGGCTCACGTTGGCAGGAGATACTTCGTATAAATGTAATATATACCACTGATGCAATCAAACTATTTTTATTTTAGATCTGGAACGCCTGGCCAAAGCCAAAATTTTGGAGTGACTTCGGAAAATGTGACACCCTATGGATTTAATGCTCGATTTAGCTCCCCGCGTGGAACGCCTGCAACATGGTATTTGCAAGCGCAATGGATTGCATGTCTTTAGTTCCTTGAAAAGATTCTGAAACTTTTAAACTCATTCAAACAAGAATAATGTGAGATCACATTGAAATAAAGCCTGCAGCACCTTTCGTATGAAATTAAAGTGTAAAACGCGATGGAACCATTTTAGGTAGCAATTGTCGGATTTCTCAAAAAGGAAATATCCGAAATTTAGTCATACAACAAAGTAATATCAGGGACTTTTACTGAATGCGAAGAAAATTTCAGAAATTACTGAAATTGGAGTAATGAAAACTCGTAAAATGTTTCATCCATAAGTGTCAATTATTTTTCTTTCTCTCCTGATTTGACGAACCGAACGAAGAAGCGACGTCCACACAAATGAACTTCATATTGATTCGCGTGAATGATAATACGCATGACGCAATAATTCAGAAAAGTAGGTGAAATTCTAAACTGCATCTGTAATTCAATTATTATGGGTGGAGGGGTATCGATAGTTTTCTTGCATTTCTTGTTTGCTTTTGAAGAATTATCTTGAGGGTGAGGGTGAGAACAGCTACTATAACACGTGTTTCATCCCTGAAAAAGAAGTCAACATATGACTGCATAAAATCAACTCCTGAACAATACATACAAACTCTCACAATCAGTGCTTTATCTTCGCAGATCAGACAGTTAATGTATGACTAAAGCAATTAATGTAATGAAGCCAATTTATGTATCATCAAAGTAGTTAGTGAATAGGATGCATGTATCTGTCGAAAAACTAGCTTTATTGAGGAAAAATAATGTAAAAACAATGCTGACGAATCTGGCAATTAGACGTTTCTACGATTGTTATTGATCAAAATTCTGACATCCTTTATACAAACGACTATATTATTACGTGACAGAAGATATGATGTATGATCAAGGGGGAAAAGGCGGTACTCCAATACTCCAATATTCTACCATACTCCATCGATACTCCACCATACTCCATTGATACTCCAACGATACTCCAACTTTTTTTCTGGAGTACTCCGGAGTATTGGAGTACCGCCTTTTCCCCTTGTGTATGATGCAACGCAATTTTTCATTTATTTTATCACACATACGTGTACACAAACACACGTAAGCTATCATTTACGATCATAAGAATATAAAAACTGAAAAAATTGTTCGAATGCAGTATATTCAATTGAATAAAAGTTATGAATCAGACAAAATTTAATTTCATAAATTGTTTTAGTATGAGCAAATGAAATGTTTTTATAAACAAATGACTCGAGTCACACAAGCGAATCAATGTCAGCCAATTTCCGAGTCCAAATCGAGTTCAAGTCATTAAAAAAATGTGGCTCAAGTCGACTCGAGTCCGAGTTATGACTTGGACTCGCCAGTCTCTGGCAGCATAATCCTCAGACAAGTAGTGTCTGTATAGACGAGAGAGCCGAAACCTCAGATAGAGCCTGACATTTGCTGTTATATAGTAAGTTCCAGAAAAAAGAAAATCATAAAGACATTCATCTTGTGGATGAGTTTACAATCAAAAATTTAATGAAATTCAGTTTTGCAGAATTTTTCTCTGATGAGCGATAACGACGCGTTTTGATCTTGCTCAGAGATCTCAATTTAATTTCATCAACACCAGATTTTTGTGATCCTAAATATATGTTGTCAATTATATCGTCTGGAGGTTCATATTTAAGGTTAGCATTGAATGAATTCAAATATTCTATGATTGTCTGATAACAAAGTTCACATAAATTAACATTGCCGTGAATCTTGTAACTTTTTCTTTTACAAATAGCAAAATTCATTCCTGATTCTAAGAAATGAATATCTTTTTCCATTTTGAATTGTTATTTGTGTAGTAGCAAAATTATTACCTGTTCTTTTTTATAGTGAGGATTTCGGAGTTGAATGATTTGATTCTTGTTCATCTTCTGTTTTCTTACATTTGCCAAATGAAAAACAATGCGCAAAAAATAATAATTCACATCGATACTTTCTTTTTTAAAATTCTGTTGCAAATATCGATGATATAATATTCTGTAAATTGTATATCAAAGATCTCTTCAATTTGAATAAGTTCGAAAGCGAAAAGCCATCTGATTTATTAATCAGAGATCCAGAAAAAAGATCGTTTGAACCAATCAAATTGAATATTTTTCTTGTTAGGAACTTTTATCTGTTTTTTTCCGAGTAAGCTCAATCAGAACTTCATTTCGAATAATCAAATCTATCTACTGTACGAAAACCTCGGCAGATTTATTTGGGGGCATCTGAAACTTTTCCCTTTGTACAAGCCAGACCTCGAAATGGGCCACTCGACTCAGAGAGACTTATCGTCCGGACTGGGTGGGCCTAAAATTCTGTGGAAGCTGCTCGGTCGGCATTTTATTTTTTCATCAAGAAAATCCCTAACGTAAGAAAAAAAATCTGATTCTAACCGATTCTTTGTGACCAAAAATCGATTAAAATAACGCGGTTATCACTTAATTAAATGTAGATTAATCCATTTTTGATCGACTTTAATGGCATTGGATGCGAAACATGTTTCTCTCACGTTTTAGTTTATAAACTCAACCTTCTATTCCTTTTTTCAGACTTCTCTTCTCAACCAGTGGTAAGTATATCACTAAATGATACTTTGAAATGCATTACTTGCTTCGAAATACGATATCAATTGATACTAACTCATGTAAGAAAAATGTCGATAAATTAGATTCAAATCGATTATTTTGTCAGTGAAAGCCGATTCAAAGAGTTGTATTTTTAAGCTTTAAAGATAAATTTCTTTGTAATCGATTATAAAAAGCAGTTTGAATTGGATTAGGTCGGGGTCGAATAGGTAGTAATCGAGCCGAGCCATAAAAAATGGCTCAATTTCGAGGCCCGGTACAAAGCCCTGAAGGTTTCGTATGAAATGTATAGTTTTTAATGTAGACGTTGTTTCAGACTGTATAATTATACTACAGTTGGTTACGCTACATAACAACGTCTAAGAAATTCACTTGCATCAAAGCATCGCAAAAATCATCACAACGCTTGCTGATTCAACGTCACTTCACATGTGTATTGACTTTGTGTTGTTTCTCTTGTAAGTCGGAGAGAACCCGCTGGAGATAGTCACCCAAATGCGCCATCCTCCATTTTCTTATCAAATATTTACCATGCAAGTGAAGGTCGCTATTGAAGTATGCTGTGTGCAAAGGCATCGACTTTCCGCGAAAAAGGAACAAAATCATATCCGCCAATCAACTATTTTTCTTTTTCTTTCTGTGAATGACGTATGTAACACGAAAGGCATACTGTATCATAGCCAAGGAATAAGACAAAGGTTCATGGTCTTCGTTAGGTCTTTGTGAATGCATTGAATAATGCCATTGGGGTATTTTTTCCAGCTAGTTCTCCACTTCTTGTGTCAAATAGAATGTTTTTCGAGCTAGAACAGGATTTTACCAAGAAGGCTGCAGAAAAACAGCGTAGTTAATACTGAGTGACCTGCCGGGAGACGGATCGTGCAATGATGGCTATGTTCATTCACCCTTTAACCTAAGTCAAAGACAGTTTTGTTAATAAAATCCGGTTCTAGCTCGAAAAACATTCTATGTGACACAAAAAGTGGAGAGCTAGCTGGAAAAAATACCACAATGGTACTATTAGAAAGACATGAAATTTTTTTTAAAAATTGATCCTCTTCATGTTTTTATGACTGTTATGAAATACAGGTTGATTATTTTAGAATTAAATCTATATCAACTGATGCAGAAATGTTTACTCTATTCAGAAAAGTAATGCTCAGCTCTGTGCTATGTTAAGTAGCTGAATTATAAATTAATTACTACGAAGCAATTTTTTTTCTAGCAGAATCAGGATACAGGACTTTATGGCTTGGGAGATTTTGTACGAAACCATCTTCATGAAACCTTTTTTCTGCTAATCTCTCGAAGGATATCGTACGAAACTTTTTGGATATAATTTTGGAAAGGTTTCGTACTGAACGTTTTCTACGAAACCTTTTGTTCTTTTCTTGGCAGAGTTTCCGTACTCCACCTTGCATACGAAACCATTTTTCACATTCAGGAAGAAGGCGTTTCATACGAAACCTTCTTTTCACGAAACGAAAGAAGGATCTACTCCTTGGTACGCGGAAAGATCCTGTTTTGGTTTCGTAAAATATCTTTTTTTTAGAATGCATTCTCAAGATAGTTGAAGTTCCGTGATTGAGTGGTCTTGCTGTTGACGAAATCGTTTGTTTTTTCAACGAAAACAGAACTGTTTTTTTTCATCGTTTTGATTATGTTAATGTGGTAATAGATCCACTGGCTTGAATATTATAAGAAATGAATGAAACACTTACTCGAATTTTTTACGTCGTTTTTTTTTATTACATAAACTAATGTGTGATTCACGTTCTATGCCAAAAGTCATATCGCAAAATTCGGCGATTTGAATCTCAGTAATTATGTACATAGTGAGTTGTTTGCATAGTGCATGAAGTGTCCTATTGTAATTCGTTCCTAATCATGTCAATTAATTCTTTTTTGTATACTATGTGCTAGAAAATTTATATCAAATTTAAGTGGTCAGGACCAATAAGGTCAACCCACTCCAATAAAGCATTTCATAATAATAATAGTGCATGATTCATTTATAATAAATAAACTTCTTGCTGACGAAGAGAAAAAATACTTCCGTTAAAGAATCGTCACGTATATATATATAAGTAGCGCTCGTCTAAAGACTCACTCAGCTCTTTTTCGTTGAAATCATATTTCTAAACTACCGTCAAGCTATTCATTTATAAAAATAAAAAACCGAAGTCAGATTCAAGTTCCTGGACATTAACTGCCTTTGACCAAACTTCATAAAACCAAATATTTTTTGTTAAAAATTTGTCGTTTATATAAAAAACTGAGCTGCAAAAAATTTTTAGAAAACAGGCTTCAGATCTGAATTCCTCGTCCTCGATTACCTTTCGATCAACCCTTATAAGAAAAATCCCTGTTTTACTTTTACATAAGTTTTGAAGAAATCAGTGGGATGCGGACATAGTAGCAAGCAAACAAACAAACAATTTATGTTTGTAAAACTCTTCTCTACGAGAAAGAGAATATATATTTTTTTCTTCTTCTTCTTCCTCCACAGGTAATTAATTTTTTGTTACATTTCTTCTTTATTCTCTTTGTTCTTTTTGATAATAAAACTACAAAAACGAAAAAAAGTGTATTATTTACAAAACGATTTCTGATTGTTTACCTTATATCTATATATATATAAAGAAGAATGTCTGTCTGTTTGTCTGTTTGTCTGTCTGTTCGCTATGCATTCAAAGACCGTATGAGCAAACGAGCTGAAACTTTCCAGAACTCTTCTATAGACCCAGGGGAAGGTCGACATATACTTTTTTTCGAAAAAAAATTAATGCTGTACTTACTACAGGCTATCTATGTAACTGACCAATAGGATTCCAGTATCTATATATATAAAGAAGAATATTTGTCTGTTTGGCTGTTCGCTATGCATTCAGTCTCTATAAAAGCTATAATCACCAAACTTTCCACAATGTTTCTGTAAGTCCCAGAGAGGGTCGACGTGGGGTCAGAATGGTCAGTTGGGTGTGGGATGTGAGGGGTGTTGGGTGAGGGTGTAGGTGTGGGTGAAATCTCACCCAGATAGTTCTGTAATAGCGAACGTGACCAAACTTTTTAGGGTGATTTTCTGAGTCTAGAGGTTGGTTTTAACAGTACTTTGACCAGTAATAAGAGTAGGGTGGGATAGTGTGTATGAAATTTGCGTCAATTTTCCAGAAAATTAATGAATCTGTTATGAGTCTAGGATTAACAGTTTCGTATCGATAATTCTTTGGTCTAAATCTGAAAATCGAAAGCTTCTAATAGGTTATGAGAGAAAAATGTATATGATTGTTTCCTTGATTGACAACGATGATGTATCCATTTGTTCTCTACGACCCACAAAAACAACGTATTTGTTCTTTTTCTTGGCTCACAACGATGACGTATCTATATATATAAAGAAAAATATTTGTCTATTCGCTATGCATTCAGTCTCTGTGATAGCTAGGGTCACAAAATGTTATACATTACTTCCTCAGCTCCTGAGGAAAGTCGACTTGGGATTGGAATCACCAAACGGGGTGGGTGGAAAGGGCTGGGTGAAATTTCATCTTGATCAATACAGATCGGGATTCTGATGAGTCTGTTCGCTATGTATTTGGTCATCGTGAGAGATAGCATCACGGAACTATCCGCATCAGTTCCTTGAATGCTAAGAAAAGTCGGGAGGATGATTGGAGGTGAGAAAATGAGGCGTGTGTGAAACTTCATCCAACCCGTAAGAGACCGTGATCTTACTCACTTTCTAATCAAATAACGCAGTTCAATGCAAATTTGAGAGTGAGAATGTCAGCTTGAATCTGATGAGACGAGTCCTGTTGAAGATGCCTGATGCACAGCGGGAAAAGCTTTGTGAAAGATACACCATGCACGGCGGAAACGTTCTGTTAAAGGTACCCCACGCACGGCGGGGGAAGAACTGTAGCAGCGGTTCCGGGTATGGTGAAAAAAGGCCTGTGGAAGAGATATCACGCACAGCGAGAAGCGTTCAATGACGAACACCTAACGCATAGCAGACACAACCCTGTTAAAGACTCTTGACGCATGCCGGTTAAAGTCCTGTTCGAGAGGTTTGATGTGTGATGCAAAAAAGTTCTGTTACCGATAGCTCACCCACAGCGGGGAACAATCCTGTAGAAGACGTATTATGTACACCAGAAATAGTCGGGTGGAAGATGTAAAAAATTAACCATATTCTCTTTTCATCGGGTACCTCTGCTAGTATCTTTATAAACTAGATTATTCATGTTGACTTGTCATATTTAAAGAATTGATCTCATAAAATATTAGACACAAACGAATGTTTTTATTTTCTAATGTCATCTAATATATGTGGATGGATAAGTGCAAAATATTAAAAAGAATTAGTCAGAAACATCAACTAGGAGCTGGTTGTTCCTAGTGGCGGCACCAGACTACTAGCGCCCCTTTTGTTTTGGGGGGACAGTGGAAGGTGGTGCCACCTATATGCACATCATGTTATGAATAATACACAGTGTCAATAGAGTAGCGGTACCGTCTATTGCTCTCTTTAGAACAAGGGACAAGCAGGTGTTCTATTTCCACCCCTAGTGACTCTGATAGTCTCATGCATCCTTGAAAATTTGGCGTGTGTATAGGTGGCGCCATCTTCCACTGTCCCCCTCCCCCCAAACAAGAGGGGCGCTAGTAGTCTGGCGCCGCCACTAGTTGTTCCATATCAGAGCTGACAACAAGCTATAAGGTAGATATCGCCAGATAATATTATCTCGATTTTTCTCTTTCTCGTAGAGAAGAGTCTTAGAAATATAAATTGTTTGTTTGATTGATCGATTGATCGATTGCTTGTGTGTCCGCAGGGTCAAAAAAACATCGAAAATCGATTTTTTGGAAAAGACATTTCCAGAAGTCTTTCGATGCGAGGACTTCGAATCTGAAGTCTGTTCGGTGATCATGTGGTATCAGCATTGATCAATTGATGTTAGGAATTGGTGAGGTTTGGTATTTTCCATCGAAAATAGGTGTTTTTTCACGAAATGATGATTTCATCGTGATGGGTGATGAACACCATTGCTGATTGTTATGGTATCAGTATTGATCAATTGATGTTAGGAATTGGTGAGGTTTGGTATTTTTCACGGAAAACAGGTGTTTTTTCACGAAATGATGATTTCATCGTGGTGGGTGATGAACACCATTGCTGATTATTATTCTCTTTCTCGTAGAGAAGAGTGTATGATACATAAATTGTCTGATTGCTTGTATGTCCGCAGGGTCAAAAAAACATTCTATTAACATTTTCTATAAAACTTAACGAAACGGTAATCGGGGTCGAGGAACTCGAATCTGATGTTAGTTTTTTAAAACTTTTTTAAGGATCAATTTTTTTAGACAAAGGACCACTTTTTTTACAAAAAGAAATTTTTTTATAAGGGTTGAACGAAGGGTAATCGAGGACGAGAAATTCAAATCTGAAGTCAGTTGCATTAAAACTTTTTGAACCTTAATTTTTTGAAAGAAATGACAAAATTCAAACAGAAAGCATTTGCTTTTATGAAGTTTGGTGAAAAGCAGTTGCGATCGAGGAACTTGAATCTGAATTCGGTTTTTTTAATTTTATAAATGAATAGCATGACGGTAGTTTAAAAATATGATTTCTACGAGAAAGAGCTGAGCGAGTCTTCGGACGAGCGTTACTTGTTAACCAAACGGAAAACAATCTGAGTCATTCGAATAGTTTCATGTGAGAACAAAAAGAAAAAAAGCACAATATTTCAACAGCACGTAACTTGTTCTTCTCACGTCTTCTAGGTCATCGACTAATTCTTCGAATTTAATCCAAAGTCGTGGCAAAACAAAAGAAATGCTAGACTTATTGCACACATCACAAATAAGATAAATCTAGTCTTTAATTAATTAAATTATTTTTCTCATTTGGATTGGAAGAAAACAATCAAAATCTCGAACATACCGACGAATTTATCCATCGAAGAAATTTATCAATTATTTCTAGATAATCAAATAGAAAAGACTCACATTCCCGTTGATATTTTAAATTATCAATTTGGTTCGATTTATGTGACATATCGAGAAGTATCCTATTGTGAACAAATCCTGAACAATCTGAAAGATATCAATAAATATCCTTTTTTTCTCGTAAGATTTAACACAATTCTCAAAAGTGTTATTGCAATATGATTATACAAATCTTTTTTTTAAGGAATGATTTTTACCGTGGCCCACTGGTAATCGAACACTACGATTTGCCGGAATTTCCCATGGATGAAAAAGAAAACAACTCAATAAAGTATAATTTTACTTATAGAATTGTTTTATTTCTGAATATGTTGATCTTTTTTAGATTAAGCATCACAAATCCTAATGATCCAGCAGATTCTATTGCTATTCGAATTGATCAATTACATATGCGTGTTAAAGAAGCAATGAAAACCGAATTAGCCAATGGATTAGAAGAAATTTGTCAAAGTGAGCATAAAATGAGCGCTTCATTTTTCATAGAAAAATTCTCTTTTTAGGAATTAAAAAACTGGAAGAAAAAAAAAGAAAATGTCAGAATCAAATCGAAAATGCTCGTAAATCAATGAAACATGTCGACGACGAGCTGGAAGAAATGAAAAAAAAACTGAAAAGAAAATAAATTCTTTACAAATGTATTTTTTTTCTTTTTAATGACAGATTGTACTTTGATGTACGAAAAAACTATTTCATCTTTTGAAAAGTGGAAAAAAAGTACAGAATATAGAAGAAGAAGAATACCCCGCCTTTCGGCTACCTTTCAGTATACGGTGATCTCCAAGGACATTTTCATTGGCCCGATATTTTTCCTACAACTATTGCTAGCTGCAGCTTTGGACAGAAGGCGGGCTTGATGGAGAGTTCTTCTCGTTCAATTACTTGAGCTCCTCATGCACACTGACTAACCACATACCAGCTACAGGAGCTATATGGTATGTCGACAATGTAATCAGCATGCCATCGGGCGGGTGATCCGAGACAAACAGCCGTTAGTGACTTGTCCAGGGTCATTCCACGACTGGCAGTACTGAGGTTCGAATACAGTACCTTGTGGGTACGTGTCGAACAACGTAACCACTCAACCATGACGGCTAATTACTTTGAACAAAAATAAGGAAATTGTTGTAAACTGAGCTATTAGTATTGCAAATCTAAACAATTTTTGAGTGACCTACGTACCACAAGATACAGTGTGAGAAGCTCTACAAACTACATTTTGTCTTCAAGTAAAACAAAACTTTTGTGTGGTCAAATTTGCTGTTGTGATAAAATTAATTTTTTTACACGAACGAGAATTTCGATTTTCTTTTTTATCTTTTAACCAACTAAAAGGATTCTCTTAAAAAAATCAAGTATACCATAAGATGCAGTGTGAAAAGTCTACAATTTACTAAGAACAATTTATTTTATTTCTGTACTTTTAGTGCTCAAAGAGACGTCAAACTCTATGCAACCAGCTTTTCATAATGGAATAAGACTGGTCTCACAAAATCTTTCTGTTTTTGAAGACAAAAAGTACATTATTAAAATAAACTTTAGTTTGTAGTTTGTGGAACTTTTCACGTTGTGTCTTGTGGTATATTTTGTTTTCTTGAATATAATAATATTCAAAGGTAGAATAGCCGAAGAATTAAAATGTGCAATACAGAAATTGGAAAAAATGTTGTATTTATAAGTTGCACTTCTTGAACCTACCGGTTGTATCACATGTCTCAAAATAATAGAAATTAGTTAAAATAATAAAAACATCTGCATTTTGTAGAGAATTTGACGAGGAATCTTTCTATAAAAAAGAATTTCTCTATTCAAGCTGGATTATAGGTGAGAAAAATGCAAAATACTGAAAGACTCATTCTTTATGGGCCATCCGTTAGATCCCAATGAGATATGAAAAACCTTAAAAGAAGAAAGGCTCATAGGCCTCTCCTCTGGACTTATAGTCATCCTACTGAAATTTTATCCTATACTACGGTGCACACCAACAAACCGAATGATGATATTTTGACCTGACATTCTGCCTATAGATAGACCTATTTGTAATTAGAATGCTCTGCAATTTCTTTCTTCAATATATAAACAAATTGAATTTTATACAGTGACACTCGATTGAATGAATGAGTTTGACAAACTATCTCTTTTCCATATTTTCCTTCACTGAAATAGACGTTTTTGAAACGATGATATTAAAGATATTGATCTGATGCTTTACATTGAAAATATTCAATATTAAATAATTTAACATTGATACACTCTTAAATAATGTTTTCAGAATTTCCATCTATTTCA
>JAJEKB010001448.1:826984-850426 GCA_022393335.1 Macrotrachela quadricornifera | reverse complement strand
CTGATAAGTAAATAACAAAATATCTGTATAATAATGATAATATAATAACTATATATAATACTGATAAGTAAATAACACAATATCTGTATAATAATAATAATATAATAATAATAATATATAATAATAATAATATATAATAATAATATATAATAATAACTATATAATAATATAATAATAATAATATATAATAATAATATATAATAATAACTATATAATAATATAATAATAATAATATATAATAATAATATAATAATAATAATTATATAACAATAAAATAATAATAATAGCTATTTGTCTTTAATAACTATATTATAATAATACTAACTATTTGTCTTTTATAACTATATAATAATATAATAATAACTAAATAATGAATCTAATTATTTTCAGTATCCGCCCCATCATCTTCTCCTTCTTCAAGGGTAGATGATGATGAATTGTATACATTCGCTTTCTTCGTATTAGATTCATTCTCTGAATCTATACTTCTATCAGCAGTACACCTTTTCATATTTCGAAAATCTTCATATTCTTTACGATGATCACCACCACTTAGATCGCTCATCATAATTAATGAATTCTTTTCGATTGCCTGAATTCCATTTAAATTATTCAATGTATTTGTTTCATTCACTTTATCTTTGATCGGGTTTATTCCTTGTTTATCTGTAACCAGATTATCTGGTTGTTTTCCATTAAAAGAAACACTTGTTGTGGTCATTTCCATTCTTTCAATGTCAACAATCGTCGTAATCGTTGCATTTTCTGCTCCATCATTCATTTCTGTTCGTGTATCTACTGATGGCCCATCTGGATTAGAGTCAGTTGGTTCTTGTTCAGGACAATCTTTTATAATATGTCCTTCTTGCTTACATCGGTAGCAAACACGTTTCTTATGGCGTATTTTATTACTTTGATTATCTTGTTGTACGGTGATTCGTCCATTATTACTATCACTTCTTTGTACATTTAATACCGGAGTGACACTATCATTATATGGAGTTGAAATCAATGTCGTAGCATAACTTTGTCTTAAACGACAGTCTGGGTCATCATGACCAACACCACGACATCCTCGACAAACCAAGACCGAACATTCAGATTTAATATGTCCTTGTTTCTTGCACCTATAACATACTTTCTTTCGTCCTTCAAGGTAAACCACAACATTTAAACCTTTATATTGGATACTTAAAGGAACTTTTTCTTCATCTTCCCGACTTGAGAAACGAATGCGTAATCTCCTGACAAATGTTTTAATATCATTAAATGGGTGTGACATTCTTTCGTTTTCTATATTAATTATTCCACCCCATTTAGATGCAACAGATAATATTTCATCATCGGGTACAGATGGTGGTAAATTAAAAAGTCTGATAATCTTGATATGTTTATAAGGTTCACTTATGCCAAACACTTGTTCATCAACTTTCAGTTCACCTTTCTTAATTAATTCTTCACGTGCGATCGACGATTTAACTATCACATACCATTCTGTTATATCACCGAGATTTCCTAACGAATCGATATCTGATACTTGAATAATCTCACTTAGAGACTTGATAATCGCATTACGATCAATCTTTTCCTCACCATTCACTAATTTTAACAACACCGCTTCACGCAAAAGATTATGTGCTACCATCTTACACAAAGCCAGATGTATACACTTTCTTTACGTGAGATGTTACTACAGGTAGTTATTCAGATACAACGAATAACAAAATCACAATAATCTCTAAGATAATGTAAACACAAATTTCTTAACACAATACACACTTTACAATAGAACTGAGAAAAAAAAAAAAAAAAAAAGAATTTTTTCTTCTATAATCTACTTGCGTTTAGTTAGCACCAAAGATTTGATCAGATTTGATCATTTACCTTTTAGTAAGTTTAATAAGCAAGTTTTACAATGGTTTTACAGAGTACGACATCTCTTGTGTCTTCATATGTTATTAGTGTCTAAAGGTGAACTTAGAAATCGAATGTGTAAAGACAGACGAGATGTCGTGCTCTGTAAACCCATTGTAAACTTTGCTTATTAAACTTACCAAAAGGTAAATGATCCAAGCTGATCAAAAAACATGTTGCGATGATGACAATGTGCGGGTTAGTAACTACACTAACCTGCCAGAGCAACATTTTTTTTTTGGAATAATTAAATGATAGACGTGTCTGTGCTTGATATGGTGAAATTTGTTTTTTTTTAAATGTGCGTTATAAATTACGTGTATGCAGGAAAAGAGAACAAGAAAATAATGTTATTCTATAATTTTGATGTATCGTCAAAAAGATATTTTAAGAGATAAGTTAAATTTATAGATTACAAAAAAATTAGGTAGACAACTGTTACAATTAAATCAGAGAAAAATATTATTTTTACTAACAAGATCACATCTATGTGCATCATATCAATCAGAAAAATGATAAACAGTATTTCAGGTACTTTTGTTTATTGATATACAAGAATTCTTTATCTTATTGAAATGATTTCATTGAAAGATTTCCTATTCGATAGTAAAACTGATACAATTTGAAGTGCATCCATATGATTTCTAATGGATCAGAAACCGATATTAGTAAATACACGATCAACATTGAACATAAAAAGAAATTTTGTTTTTTTCGAATTTGTTTGACTGTGCCATGGTAACAGTTTTTGGTTGAGAGTGTGACTCATGATACTGATGAACTATTCATCGCTTCTCTTACTCTTGTAAATAAAATCAAAAGTGAGTAAGTATTCGAAAAAGAAAATGTCATGATAGTATAGTACCTGTGCTATTCAATAAAATAATTTGATGATAATGATGTAAATAATTTCGAAGAGTTCGTTAATATATTACGCGAGGATGGGACTAAATGAATGAAAAAAGTTAATGAAATAGAAAGTTCCTGAAAACTAATGTATTATCATTACATAATGTATATATATATATATATCAAAAAGAAGAGAATAATAAGTCGACCAGTTATGGTTTGATATATTTCAAAAAGTGAAAATGTATTATTTGCTGAAAATGAGTTGAACTTGAATCTAGAGTACTCGAATATTCAAAGTGTTTTGAATAATTCATTTGTTTTTTTTCTGTACTGAACATATACATTATCAAGATTGTCTAATAAAGGAACATATTTGAGTGTACCCACGGAGATCGAGTTTAAA
Source organism: Macrotrachela quadricornifera (assembly GCA_022393335.1). Taxonomy (NCBI): domain Eukaryota; kingdom Metazoa; phylum Rotifera; class Eurotatoria; order Philodinida; family Philodinidae; genus Macrotrachela; species Macrotrachela quadricornifera. Next base: position 847,257 of record JAJEKB010001448.1, on the reverse strand, counting down.
AGTGTTCTACCGTGTAGTGACCATGTTGATTATCTCGAATATCAACATCTTAGCTGTCCGTTCTTTGGTTTAGAAAATGGCGCTCTATCACATATCCACCATAAGCTGAGTCCATTAATTCGTTTTTCGAAAATTTGAAAAAAACATCGTTGTTTCAACAATAAAAGCTGAATAAAAAGGAACTTTTACTCATTTTGTGTCCATTTCGCTGAAAAAATGATGTTTTTTTCAAATTTTCGAAGAACGAATTAATGAACTAAGCTTATGGTGGATATGTTAAATAGCGCCATTTTCTAAATCAAAGAACGGGCAGCTAAGATGTTGATATTCGAGATATTTAACATGGTCACTATACGGTAGAACACTTTTAAACTCGATCTCCCTGGGTACACTCAAATATGTTCTCTTGTAAGTAATAATCATATTAATTATTTTTGCAAATGAAAGTTTAAAATAGAATTTATTATAACTATTGAATAATATATTTAATCTGATATAAAATTTCTTTCGATTGCTATAGTAGATTTTAAGTAAAATCGATTGTCAATGCTAACATATATATATATATGCAAGGGGGAAAAGACTATTCGGGCATTCCCATCCATTCTCTTCCAATCTCATCCATTCCCAACATTCGCAGCCATTCCGATCGGTCTTTTCCCCCTTGGGTAGGTGTCAATAAACGATTTGATCGATTGGTAGTTGATCCTCTTACTATTCGTAATCTTAATATGACTGTCAGGACTATCAAATCATTGTATGATCAGACCTTTTCAATAGATGATAAAATTCTTTCAAAAATTTATGACAAAATCTTATGTCAAATTCATCATCAAGTAAATAGACTTACTGTTGAACCATATTCAATGAAACGTATTCTTCTTGCTGGTAATTATCCTCAACTGTATTCATTATCACTTATTAATTTTGAAACAGAAGAACTTCTTGAATATTTAACAAATATAATATATAATTTTATTGATTAGATATAAATAAAAAAAATCGTATCTATTTTTTTAATTGTGGACGATTCTATTCTACGTGAACTTCTTAGTAAACAAATTACACATCTTAATATTGATTTTAAAAATGCAAATAAAGGAAAGTATATTACTATCTCAAATATTTTTATATTGATTTTATCTGTATGTAAGAAATTATTCCATTTAAATTTTGGTGATCTATTTCTTGAACGAAAACATTGGAGTCGGCTTTCTTTTTTACCAGCAACAAATTATCCGTCTTCAATTTTAACTAAGCTACAGATCAATGTCCGTTCTTTAACCGAATGTCTATTTATTCTTGATATACATCTTGAGTGTTTATCAACATTAATTATTCATGTGGAATGGATTTACTATCCGCTAAAACCCATAGATAACACGGTAGGTAGAATTTCGATTATTATTTTTCTATGAAAAAAAAACAACGAATAATTAAACTAATCAGATACATATATTGAATGTTAATATTCTTTGTAGAAAAAACTTCCAAAATTAAAACATTTGACATTGATTGCACTTACATATACAGTATATGATGATATTAATACTGTAGTTTTTCCATTAATTCGTCGAATGATAAATCTTGAAGAATTGAAATTATATTTATTAATAGAAATACATGTTATGATTCAAATTTTATTGATGGTATTCAATTATATGATCAACTTATTTTTCATATGATAAAATTAAAAGAATTTACGTTTAGTATTCAAACACTTGTCTATACATGTAAGAAAGAAATTTATCTTTCATCGAATGAATATATTCAACGTAGTTTCAATGGAAGAGGATATCCACAGGTTGGTTCATATGTTGATATAAATTCACATTCGATCCAAGTTAAATGCCATATCTATTCAATACCATATGAATTTGAATATTTACCTGATGTCAATAATTCTTTTCCAGGAGGTATGTTTCATACAGTTCCATGCTTAAGAATGATTGATAATTATTCTTTTGAACATAAATTCTTTCAATTAATATCACATGATTTACCTTTTCTTGAAATATTATATATACATAATTGTAAACTACAAAAGAACAAACAACATTCATCTACAACATTGATTACATTTTCTCATCTTAAACTACTTCATCTAAACTTGGCACATGTAGATTATGCTGAACAATTTCTCTTTGCAAAAATAACTCATCTACCTCGTTTATTAAATCTCTACATCAGTTATGAATCACTTACAATGATTACAAAGAATTTTACCCTTGATACAAAATATTTCAATTTCAATAAAATAACACATCTTGATCTAGATGGTTCGTTTATTTATACAGAAAATTTTCATCAATATTTTCCATTGTTAGAAGTTCGTTTAATAAAAGAAAATATTTTGATAACATTAAATTTGTTTTATTGATACTATAGTAGAATAAACAAGATATAAATATAATATCTGATCAATTTTCACAAAAGAACTTGCCCATTAACACATGAAAAAAAAAATTATTCTTGCTAACATCAAAGATATTTAAAAACTTTATTTATAGTATTAGAAAATGGAGAAATACAATAAATAGTAAACTCATTTATCAGTGCATTTTGTCATAATCATCATTTTAAGAAAAAAATATGAAACTATGATATTTACATGAATGTGTTAGTTTTCTAGTAATTTACTTAGGATAATCCAAACATAGTTATTTTCATATAGACTTCTTAGAAAGTTTTTCTTTTTTATGGATAGATAGAATGTCTTTCATTCTATTTTTCAATGTTATTTGATAACTATCCAACTAATATTATAATAATAAAATTTTAATAAGATCTATTTCTTTTGCATGTGTTCTGGTAAACATGAATATAAATGTTTGTGAGTAGGTTTTGAATAATATTTTATAACAACAAGATAAACAACTACGATTTTCATCGTTAGAGAGAAGATATAAAGATGCATCGAACCATATATTACTGACTTTTCAAACTTGATTTTTTGTAAGTTTTTCAGTTGATATTTTAAAGAACAAACCTATCTCATGAATTGGTCAAAATGTCAAAGAAATCTGAGAAATTGTCATATAATATGATCGTGACGACCACTGCTTTCAAAATGATATCCGGGGAGAAAAAAAGGTATGCCACTTTGTAGAGCAAGTGATTCTCTATTGAACTGCCTATGTCACTTTTCTCTTTCATTCCAATTTTCTTATTGATTTTTTTAAACATTTATCTTCATCAAGTCAACACGAGAATCACACAAAAATTCATGAAAGGTTTTTTGATTTCTGTAGAGTCTAAAGCAACTTCTCACGAGGAATCAGAATATCATATTGGTTTTGTAATTTGAGCAAGTTATCATAGAGCATTATCAAGTTTTTGATGAACAGGTGCTTAAAAAAATACAAAAATACTTCGATAGTATTTGGCATATTTCTCAGCGAAAACAAGGGCAAAACCCAAACTATTTATTATGAAAATGATCAGCACAAAAAGTTCTACAAACCCTGACAGTTTCATGAAATTTAAAGAAATTTTGTGTATGGACCTGGTGGTTTCTCGTGGATACATCCATATATATATATATACGTGTCTATCAAGGTTGTAGGCGTAAGGATCGAAACGGATTTGGTCATGATATAAAGGAATGAAAAAATCTTAACTATGACCTTGAAAGATATAATATTTCATTTAATGGGTTAACTCAGAATTATCTATGGATCAAGTGAAAAAATCTGTCTTCGAAACTGAATGGAGGGGCTAGAGTTGAGACTATTCAAATAGTTTGTTAATTTATTGTGTTGGATTAGAATTAACAGATGAAAGCTTCAATCGTATGGATGCTAATACTCATCAAATTGATGCAGCATCTTTTATGTACGCCATAGATTTCAGACATTGGTAAGAATTAATATAGGTCGATATCCCTATGTTGATCCATAAATATCTGTGTTGCTTAATACCGGTATGTATCGGTGTAGGCCGATTGTAGATGAAACGATTATAATTATTGTTGCATCCATGGTCAAAACATTTTGCAGATGCAACTTGAAAATAGGCAGCTGATCATCATCGGTTTCTCTTCTCTTATTTAGAATCATGGAAATCAAAGATGGGCAGTGATAAATATAGCTCAAGAATCGAATGTCATATTATATTACATATTAATTTGTTAATGAATAAAAGAAAAAGAATGACTACACACGACTAATAACAAAAAAGTACTGGGAATTCACACAGAAGAAGGACACAATTTAGTTATTAATGCTATCTTGAGTAAGATTGTGCTGCGACAAACAAATGATCAATAGGATTTTCTTCACCAAAGGATTTCCTCTCAATATACCCCTTTTATTTTTATAATAGTATTGATATAATATATTATTCTAGAGGATCTTCGAACGTTGGCCATGAATTATTTGTATCACTACCAAAGTGTTTGTTCCACCATTGAAGATCTCGTTCGATATCATGTTCTTGAATAGTTTTCTTGAGATCATTTAACATTTGAGTAAGATGATGATTCTCTTTGATGTCGACAACGCCACAATATGCGTTAAAAAGAAGTTTGAATTGTGTCAGACGTTTTCGTTCGATATGGTTTATCCGATCATGTATTTCTTTCATTGCGTGTTCATATGCTGGCCGATTACTGAGCATTTCCTTGAATAAGTTCTTGTATTTATTTTGGAGAGCTAGTAATTCGTTATTGTACGTACTATCATTATTGGTAACATGATTTTTTTGTTCTTTCGATGCGTTCGTGTCCAACTCTTTAGTCTTTTCTGTTGCCTCAGTTTTCTTTAATTTTCGACACGCTTCATGATAGGCTTTTTTTGCTCGTTCAAGTTTCTCCAAAAGCTTCAGCCAAGGTTTTTGTATATTTTCAAATTCTTTTTCTAATTCTTTTACTATCTTTATATGAATTATTGAGAAATCGTAGTTTTGATGCGTATAGCTTATCATTTCGTCAACAACATTACGTTGGATGCCTTTAGCCATGTCATTGTGACAGTCAGCAATGAGTTCACTGGCTCGAATCAAATCAAGCCAAGTTTTCTTGTTTGTGCCAAATTCTTCTGAATGCACTATTTCCTTTTGTGATGACATAGACCACTTATTAATAGCGGCAACATAGTCACGTTCAATTTTTACTCGTTGTTCAAATATTTTGATGAATCTTTCACAAGAATAGGAACCGTTATCACACCGTTCAACGGCAGCGTGAAATTGATTCGGTTCACAAAAACCTCTGTCATACCAAGGATTTAAAAGTATTCGTTCTGGTTCAGGTGATATTTCATCTTGTGACTGGATACACTGCACTAAAAAAAGAAAATCAAAAATAGAGTGTTCGTAGATTCTATCTTTTGCAGTAGTAAGATGAAGGAAACCTACTGATTATCGGCTTTAAACGAAAATATACGAACGACTTATGAAGAAACGTCAATTATCAATGCAGTGACAAGCAATAACACACAGTAGTTAGTAATCGAAAAGAATGAAAATCAAATAATAGAGAATGAATTTACTAATGTTTAGTTATATATAATGTGGAAAACGAATATATATATATAAAACTTTAATATGGTTTTTTTTATGTGATATTTTTCTTTTCTTCTTTCTCGCTTCTTTTTTTGTATACGAAATAAAAAATTAGTGTCACATTTATCGAGTCACCATTGTATGTCAATATTTGCACAAGATCATTAAGTATACACGTGAATAGGTAGAATCAAATGCTTGTTTCGCAAGACTTTTCATTCTTTTTCTTCATCTCGAATATTCTTAAATAGGACACATAGCAGATTCTCTCGATTGATATTTTGTTTTTTTTTTCTTTTTTCACACCATAAATCTTAATCATATTATTTTTATGACACACAAAAAATGCAAGTTTATTGGTCAATGACTGTAGTTTATTTGATATAATTTTTCTTTTACACGAAATTACGTCGTTTCGTTTTTATTTCTTCTGTTGAACATTAATCATGAAGATATTTTCTCCTGATAGAGTTACAATTTGGTAGTAATAAAAAACGAATTCTAATCAACAGTGTTTCATAAATTGTGCGATTGCCCGTTTTTTTTTTGAAGAAATTGAGAGAGAAAGCCTATATGAAGTATATAAATAAAGATGAATATCGTGTCATCTTTGAATTGATTTCACCTTTTCATGATACCATTTTCATACAATAACCTTCATTATGTAAGCACGTGGTATTGAGTGTAGAAACAGAGCACTATGCAATACCATAAATTTTTACATGTCAGAATCGATCTATGAGTTACTTGTGTGCATAGTAAAATATATTCAATATAAAATTCTTCTCAATTATTTTCTTCTATTCATGAATATGAACTACGCATTTAAGTTCTATACTTATCTTATCATATCACTTTCATATTGATCTGATCTTATACGTTTAAATAATTTTGTTGCACTGATAGTACATTTATTTTCGTTAATTTTCATTGATGGATATTGTTTGTTGTTGGTATGATGAAAGTTCTTTCACATGTTATCAAGTTTTCCAAATGCGAACTATATTTACTCCACATAAAGCTACACATACTAGGAAGAAATAAGAAAAAAATATAAACTGTTCGTCTATGTATGTTCCGGGTCAAAAAGAAATTGTTTTTTTTAAAGAAAATATTTCAATAATAAAAAATGGAAATAATTAAATAATGAAAAGGACTATAATCATGAAATTGTACTTTTAAATCATTACTGTAGTAATTGAAAGACACAATTAATTTCGATAGAAAAAACTTTATCAGCTTTAACTTTGTGATGCTTGCAAAACCGTCTGGATCCTGTCAAAATTTTCATGTCGGCAAATTAAACCTCAAGAGAACCAATAAATTTTATAAATAAATAACAAGAGTGTAAGAACAGAAATTTTTGAAATATTTTTCAATATATATGGAAAATCTTTATATCAACCAATAGATCATAAATGATTCTCATCAATCGATAAACAACATTTGATCGTTTGAATCAAAAATTAATTACAAATTTTTATTATATAACGTTATGTCTATGAAAATTGTTCATTTCGGCGCAGTAGGAAAGTATATTTTATAATATTCATTTGTTTTCTCGACACAAGCAGCAGGTACAGAATGATTAGTACTGCCAGTTTGGTTTTCGTATGAATATAGAGAAGAATTTCCGTTGGTACTAAATAAATTAGCAGGACATCCAAAGGTAGTATCCAAAAAAATTGGATTCAGTTTTGAAATCACCCAAGTGGTAGCGGCTGCAACATCTTGTAGTGTTTGTGCAGCAATTATTAGAGTGACTTGACGTATTTGCGAATATAGACCGCAAGCAAGAGTTTTGGGAGTTAAGTTGGAGGTTCCCAATTGTCCAAATGGTATACCAACTGGATTTGCTGCATATACCTCAAGTTCCAAAGGGAGAAGTTGAGCGAATGTAAATGGGAATGATCTTCTATACCATGATTTACCTGCTGTATTGTTAATCTCGGGCCAACGTTCTGGTATATATTGAAAATGATAATCTTTACCATTTATTGTTAAGTTAGCTCCAACGATACTTGATATAGTAGTAAAATCTGGTATTCCACCATATTCATATGTTCCATTAGAAAATAAGTATGTATAAAAGATATGTGCTCCTAGACTGACTATTGCCGAAAGAGGCGAATTGAAGAGATAGGGATTGTTCGTTTTACTGTAATTCGCATTTTGTGCGTATTGGTTGGTCATCGCTTTAAAATTAAAAAGTCCTCCGTACTTCTTGGCAAATTCGACATTTTGCTTGAACATACGAGATGAAAGATGATGATTATCACAATTCCCAGTATACGAATCCTCTCGATTTGGAGAAATATCACATTCAACGTTGTTATGTCTGTCCAACCCTCCTTTATCACCGATTCCTACACGTAAATCAGAAGCACCAATGGAAAATTTCTGTGTAGCAATGTTTCCAGTGATGACGACTGCTGCTACGGTAAGAGCAGTTGCAACATCTTTACCCATGTTGAATCCACGAGCTGTAGCTTCCAGTACTTCGTCAAATGTCACGATACCATTTCTTGGCAAATAACCATAGTTGGCAAGAAGATTTAGTCCAGGACAAGGACCTATAACATGGTAGAATCAAATATTTAGTAAGATATACATTATTTCTTTTAACTTACCTCGCTGATCAGGAGGATTGGCCGTAAAATTTGGTTCTTGAAAATAGAATCCTGGTTCAGGTCGACGTTCTTCATTATGTGTGAGTAAAGGTTCTTGAATATTGAAGAGAGCCGCGCCAAGAGTATTACATGCCAAATCAAAAAGTGAATTCACTTTGTTGCCAAGTTTAGTAAAAGGACAACCGCTTGATGATCCGCCTTTAGTAGAAAACAAGTCATACATAATAAATATAAATATTTCTTTTACCATTCATTTAAATCAAAAGAATAAAATATGTTTTTCAGTTTGAGCTTTTTGTTTTAGGAGTAAAAAAAAGAAAGAAAGTACTTGTAAAAGAAAATTAGACAATGTAAAAGCTTCCTAAGTACACGTAATCATCTTAGAAAGCATTCATACAAAAAAAACATCTGACTATCTTTGTTTAGGAACTGATTACATTAGCAACATCTCATGTTTTAAATAATAAAAATATTTATACATCGAACAATCGGATGAATCAAAAGAGGACCGTGTTCTACGTCAGTAATTATAAGAATAGTGGCAAGGTTTAAAATAATATAAGAATATATACGTTATACAGACCTAAATTTGAAGCATCACGTTTTAATAGTGTTTTAAATGATACTGTATATGGTACGAATGGAAGAAGAAGATAAATAATAAACATAAATTGCGTTGTCTGTTGGATAGACTTCACCATTTTGAAAAACGATATTTTTTATTTGAGAAAAATAAATTTTGCTTGATTATTTATATCGAATCATATACGCAAGCATGATTAGATAACAATGAAAGACATGCCTGACTAACACTAGCCAGAATGAATCAATACATATACGTATTTTAGATTACCTGCGTCATTGGATATTTGTTTTCGGTTATTGAGTAGAAAAAACTGAATATACTATCCATTATGTAATTAGATGAATGAATAAACGTGCCATTTACATAGTTGTCTTTTAGAAATCTGATTCGAACAAGTGATATATAAAAAGTTTATTTGTAGTGCACAATGCAGATCTTTATTTGAACTTTTGTGAATGAATTTCTGTAAGTTATAAGTTTATGTTTTTATAAACTAAAGATTCATGTTTTTCTATAAACAATGATTATTTTTATCATTCAATATCAATACAGCAAAAGAGAAAAAGGGTAAATAAGTAAAAATCATATGCATACACATACACGGTCTTCGCTATATACATGAAATAAATATCATCTAAATCATGAATCAAAGGAAAAAAGTCGTACAGTCACAAGTATTTTAAGAATATTGTAGTTATTTTTGATCTGAACTTTCCATCTATTTCAAATATTGACATATAAAAGTGAATAAAAATTTAAGGAATAGATCAAGAGGAATCTGAATATTGAACAACATTCTCTTACTTATACGACATACTTAAACATAGTTTTAATTCTTGACACTCCTAATCGTAATAAAGAAGCGGTGTTTTACCTTCATAGAACAATTGAAATATTGTCTATATATTCGCCATCAGACTCTTCTAGAAAGATTTAATCTAGAAATATTATTCTCATTAACACGTAAATTAATATTGTTCGTAAGAAGATCTATACATGTAATAACGTCAAAACTAGTTTTAAAATTTTGCTTTTGATGTAAGTTTTGAGATATTGATTGATAAAAATTGATTTGAAGAGTTCACAAACAAACATTTGGACGATTTAAAAATTAAGAAATAATTAAAGAAAACTCTGTATATTCACCTATAGTTTAAAAAACCTTATTAATAAAGTTCATTGAAATAGAAAATATATACGGAAAAACTATTATTAATTGACTTTCCACGCATCCTGTATATAACTTATATGACTTTCAGATATTTCTTAACACACAATGATTCATTGTGACACTAAAATAGTTCGATGAATCGATGCGCTAAGCAGTTATTCTACAAAGACAATTTCATTCCTTTCATGTGTATATCGTACAATATACTTATCCCGTAGCTATAAATATAGCATGGTGTGAATGTTATAAACAAGAGTAACACAGATTGAACGAATTTTACAGCCATCAAAAAAATAATTGACTATTTTTACCATTCATACACACTCTTACTAATACTCAAGGAGGACGGATCTTCATTTAAAACTTGAAATCAAAACCGGTTACTTAAAATATAGAATCTGTTTCTACCCCATTTTTATGATCTTTACTTAACGAATCTTTCACGTTTGATAAGACATATCTATATGATTGCATTTAATCATATGTTTATCTATTTTCGTGGACAAGTGACATGATTACCGATTTCCAGTTCTTCAGCATATATTTAAGCTCGCTCTCACCCAATTCTGGACATTTTTAGGATGAAATGATGTTTCACGTATAATTGATTGTATGCGAAATAAAATAATCACTTTTTTAGGAGAATATCTGTAAGAAAAGTAGAAAAAGAACAAAATATGATGTTTTACCACCTACATCCAATTGTTTGACTCTTAGGGCTACATCTTTTTATAGTCTGTGAAGGCTATGTTTGCTAAACATTCATAAAATGCATATCTTTTTTATTGACATCAGTATTTGTGTGACTACTACAACGCTTTATCCGTAAATGAATCATTAATAGCATTGCTATCGACAACGTCAACATTAAAACACGACAACTATCATATTACCATATAAGCTTGCTATTCAGTCATTTTTATCTCAGATTATAACTATGTTATTCAGTCTCTGTCGTCATTTTTCTAAATAGTTTTTTACTTATATAAAGTTATTCTTCGAAATAAAATACGCGAAAAAACAATTATTTCATCGTCCATTCGTCGTATGATTGACGTGTCCGTTGAAAATAACAATGGAATACGCATATTGGATATTTTTGCTTGCGATGTTGCTGTCTATCTCACATTCTATCAAGAGTGCTACTACTCCATTTAATAATGATTTACTACCGATAATTCATAATCTGACATCAATTAATTCTTCATCGATTAAACTTGTTTGGCGTTCATCGCCTTCACATGAAGGTATTGATATTAATGAACTTCCAGGTCGATTTACTGTTAGTCTCTATGCTGGTACTCGAATATACATGTTTAACCACGTCTCAATTTACGATATGAATAGACTCAATACGACAGGCTCAATTATAGTCACTGGTCTCGCTCCAGATACAGTCTATCATGTTTGTTTTAACAGCAAATGGTATGAACAAAATGCCACCATTCAAGGAAATTCACGTGCTGGTTTTCCACAAGTTAAATGTCGACTATTACGAACGTACGATATAGGTCAGTCTAAAAAAACAAGTAGGAGAATCATAGTTAAATATTATAGTATCTAAATGCACAATTCAATGAGTGGCGTTTGTTATTAATTACCTAAAAACTTTGATTGATTTATCAATTTTGTATTGTTGAGAGAAATCTGAAAGTGATAATAGTCAATATAAGTTGTAGTTATCTTGTAATTTTTTTAATTTTTAAATTTGTTTATGATTCGAAAATTTGTTTTTATGTGACAGATGAAACAACGTTACATTCTGTGCCTCCCGTTGGTGAGTATTCCTGGCAACAAATAATAACGAATAGCGGAGCAAGAGCAATTGCTATCAATGCAACCGTATCTTTGGATCTACCTTACAAAAAACGAGCTGTTACTGTTATAATTGATTCGAAAACTCAAACTAAAGAATTCGAAACACCACTCGATAATATTCAGTTTGTCTTCGATGAACTTAATCCAAGCTCTACATCATACCAACTGCTGATTACGTATCACTTAATTGATGGATCTGGTACACGAACAGTATCAAATGCAACAATCCAAACATTATACTTTGGTAGAAATAATGCTTATACACATCTTATCAGTAATTGCTTTCTTCTATTGCTCATTCCAATGCTTATCATTTTTAATATGCATTGAGAGCGTCTGAATTTTGAAGTTTCCTTTTATTTATTGCATTTCTACCTAGTTTCGCTATCGAACTAATTGGATTTCATTTGATATACTTTATACATTTACAGAAAAAATAATTAATATATCTTTAAAAACAGTATATTTATATCAATAAAATTTATTTCCACTTTCTTTCAATATTCAGCGTGAATAATGATTCCAGGCAAATCAAGACAGGTTGGAGCCAATCAGCCAACTATGAAATTCGATTGAATACTTCCCTCTGTTATCTGATGATTTACAATGTTTTTCTCATGTATCTGACAAGCGCGATCCAATAAAAAATTATTTATAAATCAGTTAAAAAGAATCGATTTGAGCTAAAAACATGTTAATATTTTTATCACTGCTAAGATTAATAATCAGGTATTAATCGTTTTGCATACAATATTATTGGAAACTACCATCCTCATTTATCATAAAAGAAAAATATAGGAAATTCAACGAAAGTGTACAGAAAGATAATGTTATGAAGACTTCTTCTAAATTTATGGAAGAATATTTTTGAATAATTACTGATCTAATTTTTAAGGTATTTAATATGTTGATAAGAAGTTCACAAAATTCTAAATCCTCCAAGTCGCTTATAGTATACATGAGAAACAATACACACAACATATTTAGTCGTCCGTGAAAACGTAAAAGTTATTATGTTAAGAAAGCCATGAAATATATCCATATAAAATTTTCGCTCTTTATTCACAAATCCTTATCATTTGTGCTTGTCAAACCATGTATACTAGGTATACGGAAAGTTTTGCAATATTTTTCATTTCGCATATATCTTGACGTAGATAAATAGTAATAAGTCTGTCTATAGCATAGTAAATCTCTATTTTCAGAAAATTTCACGCAAATATAATTCAAAATATTTATAAATAAATTTTAAAAAATTAATTTTATTAAAGAATATATGAATGAAGTGCACTGTTTAAGTTTGAAAGGGACTGGAATTTGACTGTAGAAATTGAATTTCCGCACTAGATACGACGCACTTTTTTTTATTTCATCAAAATGGAAAGAATGAGTATTATTTCTTTATAAACTTAACATTTTGAATATATAGTATGATGTAAGAACGTCAATTTTAAATTTTTTGAATCCAAGAATTTACGATGTCCTCACTTGCTTGATTTTTGACGCTTGAACCAAACTCTAAGAGAAATATTAAAATGAACTGGAGTAGAGCTAGAGCCAATCGATAGATAATTGTTCCCCAAGATATTGGGTCCGAGTCTGGATCTGACGGTGGATAAACATAATCCATAAATAATTCCCAAAACGTAGGAAATATAATTTCAAAAGTACTATGAATGAATGGCTTCCAACTAGGAGTTATATATTTTACACAATTGATTAATAATGAACTTGTTGAATCGATGAATATTGCTCGTAAAATTTTTTGTATTGCTTGAGGGACGTCATGCGTATTACGATAAGTACTTATAAATTCACGTCTATATTCTAATACATTTGGCTTTAGATCATTCGCGATTTTTTGGAGAAATTTTGTACAATATTCACCATCCTTGCAAAGACAAAATATAGCTGCTGGCAATGCAGTTTCTCTAATTATCGACAGGAATCTTTCATCCAATTTTAATTTATTGAAAGCGATTTCAATTTTTCTTTGGTAGTCAATGTTATTATCACTTCCACTTGCAGTTTCAATCTCATATATATTTTGATTTATTAAGTGAAGACTATGTTGGAGATTCGTAATGCATTTCTCTTCTTCGTTTTGAGATATTATCATCGTAAAAAACTTACTTTCGGCTTCTCTAAGATTTTGATTCACCATTGAGATGTTGGACGAAAATCCTATGTGGTCTCGTATATGTGACATGATTGAGAAATATTACGTTCAATGCATCAAGAACAAGAAAGAAGCATCACGATATACAAATATTTCGACTTTACTTTGGATACAGAGACTCAGTTTCTTATACAAATGGATCGAAAAATATATTCTTTAGAGTATTCATCTATGTGTTGAACAAACGATCGTAGATAAAAACAACTCTAATAAATGACATCTATAAATCTTCTGTACAATGAGAAACACCATTCATTTCAAATTATTTTGTTTATCGAGAATAGTAGAATTTTTGAAATTTTTTATTGAATGGTGCCTAGCATTGACAGTTAACGTTGCTGTTATCTATCGAATCAATAAAGTTTCGAAAGACTAACAATTGGTTTTGTGTCATAATGCTTCCTTTGTCTTTTCCCGGAAATCAAAAATGAAAGAAATGTAGCAGACTAAGAAAAACATGCTATGTTTCTTTTCTTTCCGATTGAAAAATTTTCTGTTGTTACTTTTCTTTGTGCGTTTTTTCATCGTATTTTTAAATTAAAACAATAGTAGTTCGGTACAAGTGTAAAATTTATACACTGATGATAGTCCCACAAATGATGAAATCGAAAAATCGATTAGATTAAAAATATAGGCATGAGGTTGGACACCAGTATGATACTCGTCTTAATAACTACACTCTCCGTAACCCAAACAGAAAATATAAAACGCACATCAAACATATATTTATAAGTACCTAAAAGTAGTGATGAAGATGCCTCATTCTCTTACAGAAGGCTCGAAATACTTTTGTTATTGTATATCGTATTAACAAGGTCAATATTATCATTCAAATGCAACATATTTTACATATGATTTTATAAGATTTTTATAATGGACAAAAACATCATTGAATTTCTATTATTTATTATCCATTGGTCGAAGAACAATTAATGAGAGAGAAATCAAACATGCTTATTTAGAGCTAAATAAACAAAAAGATTTCATTAATTAAAAAATTACACCACACATATATCATTTAAATATATGAAAAATATTATTTTTTGACTAAATCAATTTTCTTGATTTATTACAAAGATTTTATTTTTATAGAAATTATTTATAACGAAGCAAAAAAAAACAAAATCTTTTCTATATACAAAGAAAACTTTAAAATATTCGCAAAAACATGTTAAAATGTTTTTTTAAATAAAATAAACAAATATCTTGTTAAATTTTAACAAAACATGAAAGGACAAAATTATTTTGATCATACCAAATCATTAACATGATCGTTCGTACAGTTTTTTCTTTCTAATAAAATATAATACAAATTTTTTCATTTTGATAAATCAAATTGAATATTCAATTATGTTTATTTTCGTGCTATCTAGTTAATATATTAAAGTTTCTTAAGAATAAAATAAAATACTTTAATGCATAACAAGAAGAGCATCAGTAGCAACACCAGGTGTTTGTTGAAATGTTGGATGAGAATGTACTCCATTTGAATTATCATAATCAATAACAGTTAATCCACAACTACTCACTGATCGTGTTGGAATTAAACGTGGTGTTTCAATTTCAAATAATTTTTCTTCAACATTTACATGTGATCTTAATAATAAAAAAAAATGATATTAATTTTAATTTAAAATAAAAATGAAAAATAAACAAACTTATGTAAAGTTTCTGATAATGTTGATTGACCATCATGTCTGAATATAGTCGAATTTTGTGTTAAATAATTACAATTCCACCATGATGATGGAGAAAAACAAAGAAAACAAAATAAACTTATCGAAATAAATACAAATAATATAAGAAATATAATATAAATAATCAATAAATTATCTATTAAACCAGATGAAAATATTCTGTATGTTAAAATAATTAATGGTAATTGACATGTTACACTTAACATAACAAATAATAAATAAAATATTAATGAACGACCAATTCGTTTATTTATTAAATATCTATCATCCAAATTTGATAAACGTATTAACTTAAATAATTTTTATTTATTTTTAAAAATTATTTTCAAAAGAAAATTTTTTTTTCTTTACCTGATTTGATAGACGATATTCTTGTTGAGAATAAATTAATATACCAAAATGATATAATGCATGATTTGTTAATAATATTAATAATATTGATAGCATTAATGATGATATTAATAAATAACAATAAATATTTATTGAATAATTAATAATTGATATTTGTTTAAATAAAACTTCAAATGTTCCATATGTTAATATTGATAAAATCATTGAAATTATTGAATGAATACTCATTATTATACTAAAATATATATTTATTTTATAAAATGAATTTGAATAAGAAAAATTATATCGAATTAATATTAAAAAAAAATTTATTATTTCACATGATGCTGTTGCATTTGAATCCATTATTATAATTGATAAGCCATCTTTTTTAACACGTTTCATTACATTTCCAATAAGAAAATCAATTGGTGATTCAAATACAAAACCTTTAATAGAAAAATTTTCAGTTTTTTTTTAAAATATGTCGTGCTGGTGGCGTGCCTGGACAGAGATCTATGAATATCAAGATGTATGAAATTTTTAGGAAAGGTTTTCTCCACTATTGTAAGAACAAAACATGGTGTTATTCGAGTCGTACGAAAGACGGTCTTGAGAAACCTCTTATTCGGTCCGAACAACAATATGCTTTGTCCTTACAATAGTGGATTTAACCTTTTCTGATTCATTTTTATACCTAAATCTCACATACTTTGATCTTCATGGATTTCTATCCAGGCATGCCATCAACACGTCATATTTTAAATTGGTTAGTTTCTCGGTGGAAATGACCATTTGACCCGAACATAGTCAATCTTTTTGCTGAACAGTACACACTCTTCTATTGTGAATGAACTTTTTCTTTCAATGAAATAAATTTTCTCTTCGAACTACATAATATTCAAGTTTCATTCGACTACGAAACATCGTGCGAAGCCAAAATTTCGATATTGAAGAGAAATTTAGAATGCAGATATTACGAAAGTCATAGATGCTTATCATTAATAATGATTATCGATTAATTATCTGAATGATTCATTATCTATTCACAGCTGTTAAAGAGAATCACGCCTAATTTTCGTTTTCATTGTCTCAAATATTGAAAACAAATTTTAGCGATTCAATCTCGATATTTTTATTTCGAATTTTAACGGATATTTTCTGAGTTTTCATTCTCGAGATCATTACTACCGAAAACGACAACTTTTGATGTCTATATCGAAAAAATTCGCGAATGAAATGTTGTTTTGAAATCTATATACAAATCTTAGATAAATTCTATTAGATAGGATTTCAAATCATTGTAATATTTAATAAACATACTTTCATCTTTAATTTTTGCTTTAATAAGTTGAGTATTAATAATAAGTTTTGGTAAAAGAATAAGAATTGCAATATGTATATCAAATAAAGATAACCATGGTAAAGATGTTATTCTTTTTTTATATTTATATAAATAAAAAGGATAATCTTCAATTGAATTTCCAAAACCATTAATAAAATTTAATATAGTTGAAATTGATGATGCAACTATTGTAAAAGCAACAATTATTAAACATAATATAAGAGATGTTTCTTTTGATTTATCATCAACTGATGAATCATAATAACGAACGATTCCAAGATTATCAATATGACAATATATTTCAATTAAAAAACAACCTAATGTATACCATATATAACCTAATGAAGATTTTAATTCTATTATTGACATTGATATTTCATAATACACGTATTAAACGTTTATCGATTATAGAAAAGAATAAAATCGAATGAATGATTTTGTTTTTTCTTTTAATGTTAAGCCTAATCTCGATAATGATATCTAATCCATACAACAAACATTTATTTTAATTGTCGTTCGATCGAAGCATTTAACATAAGAAGATAAATATTCATTATCGATTGACAAGTTCTACTCTTAATCAAATAATCATTTGTCTTAATTAACCTAAAATATCATTCAATTATTTTCAATTTTTAATCATATGAAAGAACACGATACATATTGATCCTTATTAAAATCACGGATTATTCTATGAATATTCCAATCGGATGTATATTATGTTCGATCTGCAGTGCATTTCTAATTTAATTCATGTCTTATCAACTTATATTTACTTTTTGTTTTTTTCTTAAAAGTAACTTTCACGATCATGTTGATATTAAAGAAATAGTTGTGAATATTAAAATGCATCTCAGGAATTGTAATCAAAATAATAAAAATGAAAATAAATTGTGCAAATATAAATACAGAACAAAAGATAAAGAAAGAATAATGATGATATACGAGAATGAAACAACAAGTAGAAGGAGTCTACTCTAAGAGGAAGACGATTGATACAGCTCCTTTTATTACTCTTAACGACACCTATTTTTTTGTATTGGTTTCTTCTCTATTTAATTTCTCTTTTTTTTCGACATATTACTGTAAGATTATTCAATACGAACTGGCTCCACTGACATTCGATTGTATATTATATCATTTAATGTTTTCTTTTACTTCTCCAGTTGTTGTTCCAGAATGATCTTCAGGTCATATCTGTTGTCAATATATTTCTGTGACAATCATGAAATATGTATTTTCTTATAGTTCGTCCACTAGGTTTGTCATCAACTGTTCTTTTCTGAATATATTTGGTTAAACGTGAACCTAGATACCTTTTTAGTTTCTACTTTGATTGATACCGCATCTGTCTTTCCCATAATAATTGCTGATGGAAGAAATTTACGAAAAGAACTATGAAGATGAAGGGACTTAGAAACGTGTCCTTTAAATTCTTTCAATTATTCTGTAAAAGATCATTGTTTTGGATCCTAGAACTTTCATTGTATTGATCAACATATTTGTTCTCTTCTTTTACTTTACAATGTTCCTTACATTTTAAATGTAATTGAATAATCTTGATTAAACCCATGTCTATGTCTAAAAATGATGATGAGAAACTATTTCATTTCGATACTATAGCCATCATGGTCAATATGAAATGTTGAATGATGATATAATGAAACAAATTTGATAAATTTTAAAGAAATGAGATCGAAATTAACAGTGAAGCTAACTACGATTTTTTTTTATAATTTTTTTTGTATTCTATATTTAAAAATAAATTCAGTCTTAGATACGTAAGCAAATATATTTTTTTTAAAGACTCAACAGATACATTAATGAGGTTTCACAACATGCAACTCTCATGCTGCGACTACAGATATGCATTTTGTATGTTTAAAGCGTGTACTTTGCATGACGGTGATAAGTGTACAAATGTACCATATCAAACTCGTACCTATTGATATGGTATTTACTCTATAATGTGAAGATGTTCAAAGCATCTACTATTTTTGAATAAATTTAGGAAAGATACATTGGAAAACTCAAAGTTTATTTTCTAAATATTACAAAAAAAAAAATTGTTATTTTTATCAAAATTATCAAATTGATTCTTGCAAAACTGCATTTAAGAATCAAATACCAAGCAAAGAGATGTATGAAGATTATGCTGCAATCTTTGTCGTTCAATCTATGCGTCGACAAAGGAATTAATTCTGTAAATTAATTAAGTTCAATATCAACTAGTTGTAACGATACCAAACTAACTAAAAAATTCGTGACATGATCAATATTCCATGTTTTACCTAATCTTTGAATATTCATTAGTCCCAAAAATTTGTTCATTATATTATCTAACTTAAGGAATTGTCTACATGATTATTTTCAGGAACAAGAATGGATGGAATGCACTATGAACTCTAAACCTAATAAGATATCGATACAGTTAAGTGTTAACATCTTTTTATTTTTACACATAAAAAAGAATTTTGTGTATTCCTTTCAATAAACAATTCTTAAGTCAGTATAGGTATATGGATAAATGAAAAACTATGTGTTTGAATGATTCATCAATAAATAGAGTGATCTATTTTTTTTTATTTTGAAAAATGAAATTTAACAAATGAGGAATGAAATCGATACAGCTTGATGAATTCTATTTAAAACCAAGATTAATTTTGTCGATGATATTGACCGAATTCTTCTTGAAATTATATGAAATTTGATTAGAATCAATGTTTTGTCAAATCTATTTAGAAAATATTCAAATAATGTTCTATGTTTTCAGCATGTAATGTAAATAGAATTTTTCTTCGATTCATTATCATATTTATTAAAATCGTTGTTGGATTTTCAATATACTATTAATGATGATTTTAATATTATAGTTATATCTAACACATATTGATTAAGGCTTTTGTCTTTCCAAATAGTTAATCATTTATCTTAATTAACCTAGAAAAATAATTGAATTTTTAAAAATAAAAAAAAAAAAGAACGTGTGAATAAGTATTTTTTTTCAAAGAAAAA
>JAJEKB010001448.1:718909-781984 GCA_022393335.1 Macrotrachela quadricornifera | reverse complement strand
TATAATCATATTAATAATATAAATAAGTATTGTTTTGAAGTATCATTGATAATATCAATTTGATTCGCAGAGAACAAATTTATAT
Source organism: Macrotrachela quadricornifera (assembly GCA_022393335.1). Classification (NCBI taxonomy): domain Eukaryota; kingdom Metazoa; phylum Rotifera; class Eurotatoria; order Philodinida; family Philodinidae; genus Macrotrachela; species Macrotrachela quadricornifera. The sequence goes on along the minus strand of JAJEKB010001448.1, from coordinate 781,899 downwards.
AAATAATCGAAATCATCTTGAATAATTTTCAGACAATAATTGAGAAATTTTGTTAAAAAAATAATATTTTATCTTTAAATATTCTAATCATTGATTTTCAAATAAAATAAATATATATTTTGTTTTTATTTATTATTTTTATTGTTTAACACGACAAATAATTTCTTACTCAATAAATTCGCATTTATTTTTCTTATTTACCTATTTACATAACACATATCAAATAATACTGTAATCAAGGTAACAGTCAATTTTGTGCTAAATGATCAATGTAATAAAATATAAAACATTCTTTTGAATTAAATCTCACTATAAACATTTTTCACTAAAAGATTATTTTTCTAGGATCATTTTTTTACGAAGTATTCTTTTCAAAGACCAACAATCGGCGAGATTCTATCAAGGACGTTTTTGACTATATTCAAAATCAATCGCCTTTTTTCTTTCCTTTTCATTACATAAACACAACCACGTGTATGTTTATCTAATCTTTTTCATAATACCTGCGCATCAATACATTTATGTTATTTGTTAAAATAAAAAATTGAAAATTTAATTGAATTTGAGATTCGACTATGAAATTTTCTATGTTTATTTTTATTTACTTAATAAGATTTTTATTAAAATAAAGAAATTATTTGAATGTTTATGTTATCATTCAAACTAACAAAAAAACATGGTCTACTGTTCAATCGCTTTTTCAAATAAAACCTACCGGCTTCTAGATTATCGACTATGTTGATTTCGAATACGAACACAAGGAATCCTCTTAGATCATTATCTGGTGATTGTCTGATATTTGTTTTTGTTTCAAATAGATTTTCCAATGAAATACTATTGATTTATAGACAACTTGATGTGCTCTTTAATCTGAACGGGTCAAAAATAAAAAATTTAGTTTTAAGCTAATTTTCTAGAGATTTAGATTTCTAGAAAAACATAATATAGAGGCCTAAGAGAATTCTATATGCCCATATTCGGAATCAGCATAGTCAATAACCTAGAGCCCAGTATGTTTTATTGAAAAAACGATTGAACAGTTAGCGATGTTCACTTGTAAGACTTCTTTTGTAGCGTATTTTTCAGAAAAAACTTCTAATGTGAAGAGGTGTTTATTATGGAGATAAACTTATCGAATCAACACTGGATCAGTTATACGAAGTAATATTAAAACAATTTTCTCTTACTATCTCACAAGATTATCATGATTGTTTTCATTCTGTAGTTAATCTCGGAACATTTAATAAAATAATTTATCTACTTGGAAATTATGAAAACAACGTAATGATTCAAAATTAAATGAAACATCTTCTATATTTGTATATTTGGTAGCATAAAATTGTTTTATAATATATGGAAGTGATACAGTTAATGTTGCTTCAAGAATGAATTCAACTAATGAAAGAGAAAAAATTCAAGTTCTAGAATATTTTGCTTTAGCTTTAAAAAATAGATATTAATTTGAATTTCGGTGAGAAATTGATGTTAAAGGAAACAGTCGGATGACAATTTATTTTGTTAAATTAAATTCTATAGGTTATTATAATTAATAAAATCATTTGAGAAAATCTAAAGTATAAATGAACAATTGAAATGTCACTACAGGAAATAAAGTTAAAAATGATTTTATTGTTTAATTGAATATGTCAATAATTTTTTTCCATTGTTGACCATCTTTTCTCCAGATGACAACGTAATTTCCTCCATCATTATTTAGTTGATAAGTACTAAATAAAAGACAAAAAAAAAGAATGATCATGAAAAAAATAATTTAGTAATATAGAAACCTGATTTCAATAAGATAATCTGAACCACATTGAATAACTTGTTGTGTATGTAAATTAACATTTGTATTTCCATTATCTCTTGCATTCGAATAATATTTTTCAATTTGATTTAAACCTTGATAAATTTGTTTATCAGTAGCAAAAACTCGAGCATCATTTGCATATGTAGCAATAGCTTCTTTAATTTGTCCATTATTATAATACTGTTCAAAATCTCGATTAAGTTGATCGATAGTTTCGAATGACATTGTTTTTTTCGTCTTTCTCGAAGAATGTAAATGAACAAAATGTTTGAGTGATTTTATATCAATACCCTCTTCAGTTTCTTTTTTTTTTTGCATTTTCTTTTTCTCTCATTCTTTTATTTTGCTTGTCAATAGTTAGTAGCAAAATCGTGTTGTATGTTCCGATCATCAAATTTCCGACATCGATTCATTTTAAAGGCAAATGAGAAGAAAAGCCTATTGATGATGTTCGAGAAAATGAGTTTTCCACTTCACCGGATGTTAATATTCATTGTAGAATAAAAAATATACACGGTTGTTTAACATATATTCTACCAATTTAGTAAAAAAGATAAAGAGAAATTTTCTTTTGTATTTCATAAGCTGCTCAAGTATTTACAGATTAGCTTTTAATACATAATTGAGAAAATATTTTTCAAAACAATTGAATGATTTAGGCATTACAACACTATCGAAGAATTTATCGTTCTGTAAATCGCTTTAATTTTCAGATGATGATTGTAGAACATCAACAAACAATGGCACAATATTTACAATTATAATTTATCAATATACTAGATTGAGAAGTGAATTAGAATTGTACAGAATGCTTCAAATAAAAATAGGATTAAAAGTCCTGACCTTTCATAGGAGAAAATGAATTCGATTGACGTTTATAATTAAGAAACATTTTATCTTTGAAATGATATGTAATTGATGAAATTACAATATTTATTGGATAAAATTCTTCATATCAAAAAATATATCTTATAAAAACGAATTGTTCTCATATTTTTCAAATTAAAAAAGAAAAAACTAACAAAGAGCTAGCAAAACCATTTTTCATGGTATTAAAGAAAACTAATAAATATTATGAAATGAACATATCAAATTCTTTTTTAGTAATAGAAAAGATTAGAGTAAATGAATTCTTTTTATAATTAAGTTGAGTAGTTTAATATAGGAAAGGATTTAAACGAAAATTTTTACAAAGATATCAAAATGGATTAGTACTGCGTCGTATCAGCAACATTTTGATATGGTCATTATTGATGGTACCGTATCAATTAGATCAGTCATACAAATTAACATGTAAGATATTCTTCATGTGAAAAGGCACTTAACATTTATTAAATAGAACATAATATAATTGATGATTTTTGCAGATTGATGACACATCATATAGCACACATTTGTAGTAAATAGATGAGTTTTTTTATGAAATATTTCTATATTCATGATCAATTCTGAATGATATAATAATTCATTGAGAATGGAATATTTTTCTGATGTTTACTATTGTTGTCATCTTCTTACATTGTATCTTTGTTCACAAATTCGAAAGAACTAAAAAAGAATCTAATTAAATAAGGAAATATTTGTTTTCCTAGTATATTCAAAAAGCTTGCAAATGAAGAAAAATGCAAATGTTTACAAAAAGCTAATCAATGATGATCGACACATTGAAAGTTATTCATATATCGTTGTTAAACATATTGATGATCATGATATATAATATGAAATTACTCATATCAATATTCTTAAATATTGTATTAAATTAAATGCTTAGTTCAATTTTTTTACATACATGTTATTTCAATTTATATTGTCAACATAATTGTATTGGTACTGTTTACTAACTAACTTTTCTATATTTGTGATTGTAGTTAGTAAAGGATTAATCTTTTGCATTAATGGAATTTTAGACTAGTAATCATGCTCGTTTATGGTTACAAAGCGACACTGGTAGCTATCCAATTCATGTGGCTGTATTGAATAGTAGCAATCGTATTTTCAATCATTTATTCGAGATTGATAATTAATAATTACTTTTGTTTTAAAGATCTTTAAATTCTAGCTAACGAGCGAACATATTTAGGTGCTCAAGCCCTTCAAGACTCATCTTTTGACAGTATATAGACCTCAATGAGCTATGAAAAATTCCAAAAGGATTCATGTCCTCGCACCTTTATTCCTGAGATATCGCATTTTTAAGTTACATAGAAAATGAGAGAGTAAAATGGAAAATTATTGATGTTGGAGAATAGTAGAATATTAGGGTAAAGAATTTTATTAGTTTCATGCACTGCTCGTGCAACTGACTTCGAATTAGAAGTTAGATGAGATTTTATCAGTAACACATTCACTCATTGTTCATAAACTCATAGATTGCTCAAAATTCTTCATTTTATCGGTGATATCGTTATAAACTACAGAAGTTTTACGAAAGAAAATCAGTGAAAGGAATAGTTTAGAAAAAAGTGATTGAAATATAGTGGTTTGTGGCACCAGCTGTAGCGGATGAAAGGATCCATATCACATGGAGACGCAGCACATATTGTAGTGTCAAACGAGAAACACACTTTAGCTACAGTTTTGAAGAACCCTGGATGATTAGCTGTGTAACCAATAATGTATCGTGCGAATTGGATAATCCCAAAAAAAACTTTAGAAGACAGTTGATTATGATTAAGAGACGTGAGACGAATGATATTATGACGTTCGCTCATGTTAATATCAAGCTCATCGAGCAACACATGATCATATAGCTGACGAGAAACTACTTTCATTTGTCTGTTGTAAAAGACATCCACTAGCTGAATTTGATCCGTCGTTTTTCTCCGTATTTCAAGCCTTGTGCATTCCAGAATGTGATCGTATAATTCTTTTCCGTGCGTCTGTCCTTCCCAACAGTCCGAGATAAGTAGAAACTTCTTGCGTTGATCAAGTGATGGAAAGAGAACATTCTCGCTCATATGCCCTTTGGCTTTCTTCAAACAAAGATAGATTGGCGAGAGAAGATGAGCATCTAGTGTGATTGTTGGTTGCACTATGTAGCTATGGGTGGTGGCATTTATAGAGCGAACAGATCCAACTGTAATCTTCTTCCTCTTGTTGTTCAACGCGCAAGTAGAATACAATTCTAGTTGAATTCCATTTTGATCCGTGTTAATAACCTTGTCAGCTGTATATTTCGGCAAAAGCTTGCGAACATTGGCCACAAACTGATTGACCGAAGTTGTGATCATTTCCTGACTTTCCGTTTGGCGCTTCATCACGATCCGTAAGGAACACATAGCTTCAGTAAGTGTGGCCTCAAAATATTTTTGGAGAAACTGAAGATTTGCGAAAATTCAAAGGTCTAAAACTTGTAAAAGCCTCTCTTTCTTATCTTGGTCTGCTTTTAGGATATACATATTGTGTTTGTATTTGAAAGTGTACAGCCAGTAGCTTGAAGTCACGAAATTGTATAAAGACTCATCCATGGCTTTTTTAAAAGCTCATCGACGAAGATCAATATCGTACACGGGCAAGCCTTTTTCTGAGCATGTTCAAACATATCAAATACATGATCATCAATTTTGTTGAGCTTTTACTTCTTCGTTCCATGTTTCTCAAGATAATGGCAAAACCGTGCAAGATAGTTTTGGCGTGGGATATGTCGAAACTGATGTTTCTCTGTTTCCCATCGTCACTTTCGTTTTCCAGTCACTGGATTGATCTCATCATAGAAATTGACTGCCTTGATCATGTAATCAAGTGAAAATTCTTTGTACAACACCTTCTCCTCGTCCTCTTGATCGCTATTCCAATCGAGATCGAACGCATCTTTAGCTTTATCTTCATCTTTGTACTCTACCTCATTGATCAATTCGCTGTCAACCGACTCATAATCGAGGGTTGTTTCGACTTCGAAGGAGTGCGAGTGACTATTGGTAATTCACGATCCGTGAGAGCAGTATTGATAGAAATGTTCGAAAGAGTGGAAGACAATAAGTTCAATATTCGATCAGCGAAAACCTTCACAACATTTATTGGATTGATCTTTTCGAAGTAGAGACCAGAAAAACTGATATCAACTGCTTGCTTGTATCTCACTTGTATATTGTATATAGTCGAATGAAAAGAAAAACAGTGACACAGTGCAAATTAAAGATAAAAGAGAACAAGAGGAGAATGAAACTAGAAGAGCGTGGTAGAAAGAATGTGAGTATATAACATTTATCACCAAAACATGGTGGCCTGCCAGCGAAGAAAACGGAAAGTAATATAATCGATAATGTATCATTATTCCCCTTTCATGAAGCACTGTTTTATGATTTATAACGATATCACCGATAAAATGAGGAATTTTGAGCAATCTATGAGTTGATGAACAACGAGTAGATGTGTTATTGATAAAATTTTCTACCCTAATACTCTACTATTCTCCAACAACAATAATTTTCCATTTTACTCTCTCATTTTCTATGTATCTTGAGAATACGATATCTCAGGAATAAAGGCGCGATGGTATGAATCCTTTTGAGATTTTTCATAGCTCATTGAGGTCTATCTATTGTCAAAAGATGAGCCTTGAAGGGCTTGAACACCTAAATATATTTCCTCATCAGTTAGAAATCAAAATACGACGGATGCGTGATAAATATAGAGTTAACTCATCTCGATAAATTGGTGCAGGTGTAATGAAAATAAAGAGTGTTGCCATGAATGGCATAAATGAAATAAAGTATCCAGCAAGAAATAGATAATTACGCCACGATGTATCAATACAAAGTGATCCAAGTGAAATGATCAAACGTGGTAATGCTAGAATAAGTAAAACGGTTGGGCTAATAATTAAAGGTTTGTAAGAAGAAATTTGTTCACGTAAAACAGTGATGAACGATTTTCTAACATTACCTTTACGAATGGTTAGTTTTTGTCGAGTAATAATAAAAATAAGAATACCTGTCGAAAGTAAGTTGATAAGAAAGGGACCCACTAATTGTATAATTGAGAGAATTGATGCTAGAGTATGTAATTTAGTTGAATTAAATTTTGTGATGCACCAAGTGAATTGACCGAGTCGAGGATCTTCAATAAGTTGACGAGTTATAGGTTCATGAACACTCATACCTGTCAATACTATTAGAAGTATGATAGAAAGACATTTAGCAGTACGTATACTTGTCTGTTTATTGAATAGAGCACCACGTGCTACTGTTACTGTGCGCTCTATACTTATGCAAGCTGACAACCAATTAGACAGATTGGGTAATATTGTTAGACCAAATTCAAGAAATCGACAGACAATGAGTGATCGATTTTTATTATTCCACACTATCATTTGAGTTAGAAGAAGATAAACGAATCGCAAACCGAGTATTATCAATGCTAATTGATTATATATGGAGATAATGAGCAAGTAATATCCACATCCAGTTACTCGTGACTTTTTTTGCGCAAATGTTATGACACATAAGATGTTTCCAATGAATCCAAGAGTAATCATACTAATAAGAATAACCATACTCATTTTAATTAGTATGGATTGTTCTGACAGAGTTTTTCCTGTACGCATTTCAATACCTATTAATGCATCGATTGATAGACCTTGATATCCTATTGAAAATTGACACAAAGCACCATAATAATGACATGATGAACATAGACAAACAAATTCGACTATACTCTTACGTCGATTTTCAACACATAGACCTCCATTGAGACAATAATTCGGTTTCTGACACATTTCTCGTGTGTGATCATGAATGATACAACTAGCTGTTTGATCATCTCGTATAGGACAAAAACAAAGATAGTTTTCATCATAAAAACATCGTGTTATATTGTTAGCACATGCACGAAGATAATATTTAATACGTTTTATGTATGGATATGCAAGAATATTAATGGATTTCTTGAAAATTTCCATCTCGCGTACATGTAAACATCTCTGTTTCGTTTCTAATTGTGTTTGAACATGTTTCAGTTGAAGACCAGAAAAAAACATGCGACGAGGTATGTATAAAACAATATAATACGTATAATCATCAATCGATGAGCTATAGAATACTTTACTAAGTACCATGAATGGTAAGTATTCATAATCAATGTTATAAATCACAAGAGTACTGCTAGTAGAAACACGTTCATACAAAAATGTATTTTCAAAATGTCTACTAGAGAATACTGTGATTCCAATGAATTGAAATACAATAATAGGTAATATTTTAGGCTGATCTTTGCCAAGTATTTTAATTGTAAGACTAGCATGTTCTCGCTCGCAATACGGACCAAAATAGTTATCTGAACATAAACATGCACTTTGTCCAGTACGAGGATCTAATGGTATGCAAGTAGCTCCATTCGGACAGTGGCATGTGACGATATTTGGAGTGAAACACCGGATACCATGACGATTCATTGGACATAAGCATCGTAATGAACTAAGAGACATAGCTCCAAATGCGCAAGGGAAAGATTCATTGCAAGTAAGACCAGTCCAACCATTATAACAGTGACAAAATACATCATCAGAATTCTGATATGTTAAGCATTGACCTTGAACACATTTATGACAAGTAAATCTTATTTTAGATACTAAATTTTCATCACCTGTTAAAATTAATCTAATAGCTAGTCGACGCACAGGTAAGAATGGGAAAGGAAGATTAAATTTCCAAGATGTGCGATAGGCAATGATTTGTTTCGTACTAACTTCGTAAGCATCAATACGAACAAATGAATTATTTGCTTGAGCAGATGACAATACTATTAGATGTTTGTAGGATGAATGGACATATTGAAGATGTAAAATTTCTTCTTCTGCTAGAATATTTAATGATGAGATATCGATGAGGTATACAATCAATTTTATTGCAATATCTCGTTGAAGCGATGGTGGCGAAATGATCTGTAAAAAAATAGAAACTCGCTCTCGTTGTTGTTCACAACGTTCTCCAGAATAACTTGGTGGACAAAGACAACGACGCCGTTGTCCATCCCTAACAGATATACCACGATTGCAATACCAACTAGATACTATAGATGATGAACTTGATACAGTAGGAATATAAATTTGCATCCGATGAATTGATTGTATAGTAATATTTTGCAGAGCTGGAGGGTACAGTAATATTTCACTTAAATCAAAATTAGTGAGCCTAGGACCACCTATTTGCAAATCGCAAAACCATTCGTCTTCACCGGTTGCACAATCTAAGATGCCATTACACTGTATACGACGTCGAAGAAAATACGTGCCATTGCGACAGTAAAAAAGTGTCCCACCGTCGTCAGGCAAAACCCAATCACATAATTTTTCATCGTCTCCCATAGGACAATCATAACGTGAATTGCAAATTTGCCTGAATGGTATACATTTATTGCTTTCTCCGGCACAACGATATACTTTCCTAATGTCACTTGAAATTTTCTTATAGTCACAAACGTTGCGACGTTCATCACTTGCACCCCAACAATCAATGTGACCATCTCCTGCAAGTGACACAGGAATACAGAAGCCGGATGAATTTTCTGATCGATTGAAAACACGCAAACAAAAATGTTCCATGGCATTACAACCATGCAACATGTGTAATAACTTTGCTGATTTTGCATGAATATGTAACGATTTTAGAGAGCAATTTAGTTCATCTCGACCATCAACACAATCCCAGTAGCCATTGCATCGTGTAGAGGGCGAGGATAAACACCAAAAATCTCCACAATCAGTCTCATCTGTACCATTGATAAGCCAGAATAAAGACGGCTGATGTTCATTTCCATCACATAGTTTCTTCAAATTTATACCAAATTATATTTTTAAATTTTTTTCAGTAGTATTATAAAAAATGGAAAATGGAATAGCCTTTTGAAAGTCTTATTTTCAACTATATTCATCTATGATATTTTTGATCAAATAACAAGTTCATACTGAAATCTATGAAACAGTCGCAAAAGTATTCTACGCAACTCAAAGAAAGTATTCCTTTCGATATTTGCCTCTAGTCAAAACAAGCAGAACTCGTTTTTTTAATAATATTTACAGTCACGATAAAAGTATTAACTATACTATGATGAGAAAATCATTAGTGTTAGTACCAGAGGAAAACATGAATTATTACTTATTTTTTCTACGACTGAGATATTACATGAATATTACCTCGAATTCATATTGGATGACTTTTGGTCGATAAAGTCCACGCCGATAGTCACATGCCATTTCTGTATCATAACCACATTTCATTTCATAAAACTCGTCAGATTTGTCTGAACAGTGAGGTGTTCCATCTTGCACAAAACGTAAAGGGATGCACTCATCAGAGGTAGTCCAACATTGAAATCGTTGATTGGAATTCTGTTCACAAGAACTTCCGTTGATAGTTTCATCCAAAGCTAAATAACAATCATCGAATCCATCTTTAATACGGTGATGTGAAAGAGCTCTACCATTTAGTGGACAATGAAATATCCGAGAGATATTGTTACTTGTCTCCGCGTCATTGATACAACCACTGAATAAAAATATGATTTCAACATATATGTTGTGTAGTATAGCAGTTGACGTGGATTCTATATTAATGAACTCATCAATGGAACGACAGAAATAGCCATGTTGTTTTGAACTTGGCGAGTATAGATGGTCACATTTCGTGCAACAAATAAAATGAGGTAATGAAAGAGGCGTAGTTTTATTTACTTGATAAACGAAATAGACTGACGGAGAAAACATAACTGGTTTCGATGGAAATACAATCGTCTTTTCAGGACATACTGACGATAAAAGAGATGAACAACGGTCGTTTCCATCACATAGTTTACTGCAATTGACCAACAGTGGAAACAAATAATCATAAGATTGTGCACATAACATGTAATCCCAGCATGGTGTATTATCGTTAGCATAAAATTGCTGTAAAATGCGGGAGTATCGATGATTTGGACATCGACCAAATGGACTACGGATTGAAAAACCATCACTACAAGGAAACCTCATCCAGGCATCGTTAAAATCATCACAAAACATATTTGGCACTTTAAGATGACATTTGACACTCAACCGATCAGTATCAACATCATATTCTTCATCACTACCGTCAGCACAATCAAAGGTTGTATCGAACGCAAATATCAATGGTATACAGTGACCTGATCGACATCGATATTCATCATTATCACACTCATTATATTCGAGTATGTGACATAATATTTCATCTTGATTATCGATGCAATCGACAATGCCATTACAAATTTGACGCCAATCAAGGCAATTTCCATTACATGATGCATCCCTTTTATAACAGCTTATATCTGCATCAGTCATCATTGCCGCCTCATAGTCAGTAATTGCTTGAATATTGGAGAAATGAGATGCAAGTATATTATCGAAGGATCCATTCATCATTTCAAATGTATATTGACAGTATGTTCCAAAATGAAATTTTTCTGTGCAATTGCAAAAGCGAAAAGTATCAAACATATTGTTACCAGTTTGCAGATACTGTTCATATTCATCTACACTATTTACTGGGGCGTTCCATTGAATAAGTTCGTTGCTCGTAATATTGATCTTTTTAAGTTTTTCGAATGACCAATTTACCCCACCGTTAGCAATACATAACCTTTCATCAGCAGTAAAATGTTTTACAACAAGACAATATGAAGCTATTTGTTCTTTGGGTTTTTGATACGGTCTATGAGGTTGCCCTCTAATATCTTCATGGAATTCAGGACCCATATAACTGTAAAGACAATCATATTTAATATTGCTTAATTTATCAATCGTCGAATAAAGATTAAAATTATTACTAAGTGTAAATAGTTGGAATAATAATAAAATCCACTTCAATACTATTCTTATTCTCATCATTAATAGAAGCTATGTGCTTGCCTTTATACTCTAATAAAATAAAATCACTGAATATGTGATATATTCATTTACAACACAAAACAACTATTTGACGATCTAGAAAATAGTATTGATTTAGCTCTGTTGGGTAAATGTGAAGAAACATGATTTTCTTCTACTACGTAGTTTGACTTCATATTATTATTGGATACTAAAGTTTCCATTTTCCAAACGTGCTTTTTTTGTTTTCATTTGTCTCTATTCTCGTTTCTTCGTTTAATGTTAAACTAAATTATTGAGAGAGTTAATATGTAATATTTTTGGAAATGATGTACACGCATTATTCATAATAATAACGATATATTAATTTCCTAGAGGAATCAGTACGAATCGATAAATGTAGACAATGAAGAAAATATATGAACGACAACTGTAAAGAATACTGAATATTGTTAAAACTACATACTTCATAGATTCCTTTGAAAAAAGTCATGGATTGAATTGAAAGCCATACCATATTTGCAATCGGCATCAAAATTTCAATCAACTTATTGCAAAATTTTTTCAATTGAAAAATTTGCTACTGATTCTCTTTAAGAATGACTCAAAAAATGAATTGGAGGGAGACACTGCTTTTATTGTTCAGTAGTGTAAACCATGAAAGTTGAATTCAACTATTCAATTATTCAAGTTTTCAATTACTCAAGTTATTTAATTATTCGATTTTTCAACATAACCCAGACTCTCCCCTCTCGTGCTCCATGGCGCCCTCACGCAGACGAAAAAAGATTCAACCATTGAATAATTGAATAGTTGAATTGTTGATATCAAGTTTCAAGTTTTACACATATGAAAATTTTAAGTATTGGGCAAAAGACGCTTGAAATCTAAACATACGATGAGCAAGGCTTGGGCAAAGCCACTTTTGTGAAATGTTCTGTTGGCGACAAACGATCTTCCAAAATTTCTGTTGGGCAATGGCTCATTTGTCCTCCTCCTGGATACGCCACTGACTGATCATATGTAGGTGAGTGTATCGACTCTACGTCTGTATCCTTTTTTAGTACCCAATAGAAGTTAAAATACGCTATCGATTAGTGTATTTTCTTATTAAATTTGTATAAATTTTTTGGTTAGAAATTAAGAAATACTGAAAAAGTCGAAAATCTTTTTTCCTTTCAATATATCATATAATAAACTTTTCATCATACCATTCAGATCAGCATTTTAATCAAATCAATACCTCTTAATATACGAAAAAAAGTGAAAAAATACATATGCAAAAAATGCGAATAAACCACATTCCTTTTAACTTTTGTTGAAGACTACATGACTGACATATAACAATTTTCTTTACATCTCTTATTGTATGTTCATTGTGATGTATTTGTAACCGGAGAATTACAATTTACGACAGAAAAAACAGTGTGTTAAAAGTCGACGTAGTTAGTATGATAGACCTTCATTTTACAATATTCTCCCTATAAGAAAAGAAGAATTCTTCGAGCTTTTATGAGAAAAAAAGGTAACTCCGACACTACTTTTGAGTAGTCGTAAGTATTTTATTATATTCTTCTAAATCTTTCTTTCTTTTCTGTTGTTGATAGGAAATCGATCAATCGGTGGTAACTTGTAGTAACAACCTTTTTTGCCAGCTTCTTCCAATTCACGATTACGATCAACAACAGAAAAGAAAAAAATTAGAAAAATATTATAAATAAAAATTGTGTGATCTTTTTAGTTTTTATTTCTATCAATGAATATGTTCTGATGAAAGAAACGTCGACCTACTAAAGCATCACAAAATCGAATTATTAAATATCTTTCTTTAACAAATCAAAACTTCATCTTTTTTTTCTACATCTAGTTACGTTTCGACATGCACAATAGAAAAAAAACATAGTGACTTTCTTTTCTTTTAGTAAGTGTTGCCAGGTGGAAGTGGAAAAATGCGCATTTTCTTCTCATCAGTCGAGGAACAAGTAAAAGAAACAAGCAAAAAAAGCATATAAGCGTTGTGAGGGAAATTTTAAAAGAAGAAAAACCTACTTGAAAGTACGAATTTTGAAATAATGAAATAGCTTTTACGCTCTTTTGTGTAAGTTTTTTTCTCCATAGAATATTCAAAAAAAACTGAAAAATGACAAAAGTCGTTGCCACTATCTGGTTAGATCACACACAAATACTTGATAGTCAATGTTATATTTCTTTTTGTAAAATTGATCCATACCTAATTACATATCGAGACACACAAAAATGCATTGATTATATTACCAGCTTGAAACCAGATAAAGGTCGTGTGATTATGACTATTTCCATCAATCAACTGTTATCTTCTACTGACACATTAATACAACAATATGTAAATTTGTCACAAGTTGAATCAGTATACATTTTATGTAACTCGACTGAGATTGACGTTGAAATATATGACAAACTAAGTAAAGTACGTGGCATATACACTGAACTGTATTCATTATGTAAGGAGTTTACTTCATTATCTTATATAAAACGTCAGCGTCGAGAAGATTTTCAACGGATGGATTTTATTATTACTCCATTAGAGAAACTATCTAATACCTCAATAACAACACCGACGCAACTGTCACAATGCCAGCAATCCTTAAATGCATCGACCACAGATCGACAACTGAATGAACTCGAATTTCTATATTCAAGAATTCTTCGAGATGTTCTATTGGAAGACGTAAGCTCAACGCGAAGCGAAATGGTTACCTTCTGTCGACAAATATATGCTAATAATCCATCAGACTTGAATCGTGTGGAAGAATTTGAACTATATTATACGTCTGAAGATGCAATACTATGGTATACACGTGATATATTTCTCTATCGTCTATTAAACAGATCTTTCAGAGATCGAGACATAAAAACGCTCTACTCTCTAAGATATTATATTAAAGATCTTGATTTAAGACTGAAAGAACTTTGTAATTCTCAATCGTCGTCTTCTTCAACATCTTCTAGAAAATATACAGTTTATCGAGGACAGTTAATGAACAATGCAGAATTTGACAAGAAAATACGAAATAATATTAACGGTTTCTTCTCTATAAATAGTTTTTTATCAACTACTCGATATCGACATATGGCACTTATATATTCAGGTAATAGTGACTCGAATAGAATATCGGAAGAACAATGTATTTTATTTGAAATTCCTATTGAGATTGATGTAGATGAATTTACTTATGCGGATATTTCAAATAAAAGTGCATTTGGTTCCATTGAAAAAGAAGTACTCTTTAGTATGGGCGTGACCTTTCGTATAGCCTCTATTATACAAGATAAGAATGAACATTTTTGGATTGTTCAATTGAAACTAACTAGTGAAGAAGACCAGCATTTACATGAAATTAAACCAACAATAAAGAATGATATAACAAAACCATACAAACCTTTGATCAAATTAATAAGACTAATGTGCAGAATACAATATTTGAAAGAAGCAGAATATTTTTCACTATTAGCTCTAGAAGACGAATCAGTTACTTCTGATATTGATTTACTATCGATAACTTGTTATCAACTTGGAATTATATATAAAAGTACTAGAAGAAGTGATGAAGCAATGAAATATTTCAAAGCAACGTTAAGTCTGGAATACAAAAACGATATTTCTCACGCAGATCCATCATTATCAAATTTATATACCAATTTAGGAACTGTATATGAAGATATCGGCGAGTTGGATTCTGCGTACACATCTCATAACTTAGCGCTGGAAGCACTTTTAAATGCTGAAACAGTAAATCAAGCTGATCTAGCAATAAAATATAGTAATATTGCTTCTATATGTCGTAAAAAAGAATATTATTTACAATCATTAGAAAATTATACAAATTGTTTGGAAATTGAATCAGAAATATATTCCTATGATATAGAACTATTCATTACGAAAAATAATATGGGGGTTGTGTACATTCTTCTAGAGAATTACATTAAAGCAATCGAACATTTTCAAGGAACAATTGAAATTAGTAATAAATTATGTGAACATCCAAATATTAATATATATTTAGCGATTAACTATTGGAATTTGGCTTGCGCCTTTTATCAACAAAGACAATTAGCGAATGCTCTTGAATACTTACAAAAATGCGAGAATATTGTGAGTCACAACTTAAATATTGTACATCATAGTCGAAATGCTGAGCTATGTAAAATCTGGATTCAACGTATTGAAGATGAGATGGCTACAGACGTAGATCAAATGCCAAAAATATATGGACCTGATCTGTGGTCAATGAAACATGATTATGACATGAATTTTATGCTTGATTAATATGAACTTATTTTTATAATAACAAAAGATAAGAGTAAGGGTAAAGAAAAAATCGATTGATATTTTTAAACTAGTCGTTGTGAGTGTCTTACCTTCTGGAAAGTAATCACGCATGAAGAAACAGATACCCAGATGCAGATAGTTGCTAGCTATTATTCATAGAATTTCGTCAAATTTATTCACAACAACTACCTAGAACTTGATTCATAATTAAGATTTATCATTGTAATACAAATGATGACAGAAAAATTTGTCACGATATATTAAATACAGCGTGGTCACAAAAAATGTCTATGTACAACGTCTTCATGGAAATATTGCGCCTACTAAGAGAACCTAATCCAGATGATGCTTTATCATTAGTAAAAGATGCACAATCCCATACAAAAAATAAATAGACAAAAATCAACTTTTTATTACTTTTCAAATTTTTTTTAGCAGAGAAAATCCAGAAAAAGTACTTATAAGTGGACCTTTTTAAGTATTTTGATACTTTTTAGCTAAAAAGTAATATTAAGTATTTGTTAAAGAAGGAAAAGTACGAGAAAGTACGTTTTAAAGTGAGAAAAGTATGACAAAGTACTTTAAAAAGTGAAAAATAGTGGGGAAAATGACTTTATTTTCCTTAATTAATATTAAAAGTACTTAAAGGTGGTTCTTATTCACTTATTTTTTACATGGAAGTATAAAGTGTTGGGAGAAAGCTATGACAATGCAATCATAGAATGGAGAAAATTATATGCAAGTGCGAACGTTGGAGATCTGAAAGGGCAATATTCATTTGAAGAAATGTGACACAGATGAGTAGTTCTACTTACATGTGATCTTGCAGTACGATTTTGATGTGATACAACTATATAATATACATTTCTTTTGTCCTAAGAAAAGCGAAACAAGTAACTGATCTCGACATAAAAATACAAAAGATGTGTCTTTTGTTTTAGTTGACATTAACTCTAGTTATTTAACTGTTATGTTTAACAAATAACGTGAAAGTGCTAAGAATATTGAAACAGAAAGTGAATATATGTAAGTTTAGCTTTCTCTACCCTTCAAAACCGATCTTAATCCAGATAAGTTGAAATACCATGATATTTTCAGAGCATGCTAGAGCGTTAATAGATAAGGTGTATGGTAAGACTTTCATCTCTCTACTATAATGCTTAAAAGAGATCTTAGACAAGCAAGGATTAAGGATAGCCCAGGAGAAAACTGTCCGACAGGATCATGTCGGAAATTATTGGAATCTTTGATATCGATTTCTGGCAGGAAGTTGTCGGATTCCGATATCAAGAATACCAATAACTTCCGACTAGGAATGCACCAGCTCCAGCTTAAAGTTCAGTTCTTCGGAGCAAAAGAGCTGTTCGAACGGTTTCGCTTAAATGAGCTGATCTAATCAAACAGTTCCTTCATTCAGAACTAAAACTGAACTGTAATACCCCTACATCCGACACGTTTCTGTCAGATTCTTCGTCCTAGGAGTGCATTTGAGCACGTAAAATATCTGTTCATGCCCGTTTAATGCATCTATACTGGTCTTATTTGCAGGAGCATATTAGAATGCAGAATATAATAGAACTCTTTTTTTATCAGTTCTTACATCTTATGTGGAAAAAGGAGTAATAAATTAAAGGTCTCAAGAACGCACTAAAACTGAGGTATGATTTATAGTAGTGTCTTTATATATATACATAAAAAAAGCGTAAATCCTAAAAGAGGCTCTATCATGGTCTATACCTTGACAAGCTCTTTCAAACAAAAATTATTTTAAGTAAATAATATGAGCCTAAACTGAGAACTTTGGGTACAACGATCAAAAAAGCGTAAACAATGAAAAAACGCAAAGATTTTCTTTTTTTCAGTCAGAAGATGATGAAACTTATCAAAAATGTTCGTCAAAACAGGGGTATTGCATGAAAACTTATTTCATTCTTAACAGATGTGATGACGGACTATCTTTTCATGGATTTACTTTCACTTTGAGAACGATGGTGAAAATGACTTTTTTTTGCAGGAGTGGAAAGTCTTAAGATAAAAGTAGTGACAAAGATCATTGTGGCCTTTATTCTATCACTGACGAGAAAGCTTCCCTAGGTGTTCAAACCCGCTAGATCCCATATTTTGGTATTAGATAGACCTTGATGAGGTATGAAAAACTTCAAGAGGATTCCTACACTCGCACCTTTATTCTCGAGATATTGAATTTTTACGATGTATACGAAAAGTGACCGAAATGAAAATGATCGTTTTTGAAAAACAGTAGAGTATTCAGGTGAAAATTTTTTAAAGTTTCGTACCCTGCTCGTGCAACTTATTTTGAATTAAGAGTTAGATCATATTTTATCAGTACCACTTTTATTAGATGTTCATCTGGCCATAAAGCACCCAGAACTCTTCATTTCATACCTGGTATCGTGATAAACTAGAAGAGTCCGCACAAGAGTGAATCAATGAAAGTAATAGTTTAGAAAAAAAAGGCATTGAAACATGGTGGCTTGCCACACCAGCTACAGCAGATAAAAGGGACCACATCTCATGAAGGCGTGGCACATATCATTGCGTTAAAGGAAAAACACACTTTGGCCACAGTTTTGAAGGATCCAGAATGATTGTCTGGGTAGCCACAAGCGTATTGAATCGTTGGACAAAAACCTTCGGAAGAGAGGTGGTTATGAGTGAGAAACATGAGACCTTCATCTGTCTGTTGAAAAAGACATCTAATGGGTGAATTTGATCCGTTGTTTTCTTCGGTATTTGAAGCCTTGTATATCCAGGGATATGATCGTATAGCCCCTTTCCATGTGTCTGTCCATCCCAACAGTCCGAGATGAGTAAGAACTTTTGATGTTTTCCTAGTGACGGGAGGAGTAGATGATTGCGTCAGTACTCAGCCAAAGATGTTGTGAGCTTTCTAGAACTGCTGCAGATGATCATCACATTCGAGATCTTGAAAAGATTGAGCGAATATTCTTGCTCATGTGTCTCTTGCGCTTTTCCAAGCAGTAGTAAAGCGATGAGAGAAGATGACCGTCGAATGCAATTGTTGGCTGTACTGTATAGCTGTAGATGGTAGCGTTTATAGAGTAGACGGATTCAATTGAAACTTTCTCTCCTTTGTCACTTGACGTTCGAGTAGAGTGTAATTCGAGCTGAATTCCACTTTGATCTGTGTTAATAACTACGTACGTTTTGTACTGAGGCAAGCGTATGCGAACTCTTCCGCTGAAATTCTAATCGCCCCTTTATCTTTTCGTGACGCTTCGTCACAAGATATAGAGAACAAATAACTTCAATAAATTTTATTCTAAACAATTCTGTAGAAACCAATGATTCTCGAAAACCAACAAGTCTGAAGCTTGTAAAAGCCTCTTTTTTCATATTTGCTCGATTTTAGAAGAGAGAGCTTCCTCCCACAAATATAGTCAATGATTTGACGTAACAAAATTGTTTAAAGACTCATCCGTAGCATTTTTAAGAGCCCATCGATATAGATCAATATCGTGCACTGACAGAGCTTTTTTCCGAGCTCGTTCGAACATATTGAATACATGGTCATGAATTTTGTCGAGCTTCTGTTTACTGTCTGTCACCGTCTCTTTCATTTTCCAGTTTTTGGATTAATTTCGTCGTAGAAATTGACTGCTCTGGTCATGTAATCAAGCGAAAATTGTTTGCACAACACCCTCTCATCGTCTTCATCTTCATCATTTCAGTCGGGATCCAGCGTTTTTTTGGCTGTATCTTCGTCACAGCTAACTCATGCTCGATCAGCGAATATCTTCACGACATTTGCTGGGTTGATGATTTTGAAGGAAAACGTGAGAAATACTGATATCGATATGAAAATGAGAACAAGAGGAGAAAAAAAATAGAGAAACATACACAAAGAATACGAGCATGACATATATATCAACAAGACATGATAGTATGCTAGCGGAGAAAACGAGAAGTAAGATAATCGATAGTGTGCCATCATTCGCTTTCATCAATCTTATCAGATATAAAATGAAGAGTTCTGGGTATTTTATGAACAGCTGATTGAAATGGTACTGATAAGATATGATCTAACTCTTAATTCAGAACGAGTTACACGAGCAGTGTACGAAACTTTAAAAGGTTTTCACCTGAATACTCTAGTATTTTCCAAAAAAACGATGATTTTCATTTCAGTCTCTTTTCGTATACATCGTGAAAATTCGATATCTCGGGAATAAAGGCGTGCGCGTACGAATTCTCTTGAGGTTTTTCATACCTCATTGAGAACTACCTAATACCAAAGGATGAGTTCTAACAGACTTGAGCATATAGAGAAGTTTCCTCCTAAGTTGTCCCACCAAATCGTTTAAACTGATCAATAATGGAAAGTGAAAGAAGTAGAACGTAAAGAAAACAAATTTTCAATAACTCTGTCATTCAGTAAAAATAATCGATGAATAATCAGGTACATTATTTAGAACATGGACTAGAGAGTAGAATAGCAATCATTTTAGTGTCTGTCTTGTACTGAAACCATCGCAGATTGATGATGAAAAAACATGATCTGTTATATTTTTTGTCCTGCTAGAACGACAATAAGAGAGTGCGTTAAAGCTGCACTAACAGCACTTTCGATATTTTGTCATTCGGCAGTTTTTTAATTTCAGCGTTTTATCTTTCAATCAAATTCGTATCATTCTACTACTTTGTACATCTCTTCTTTTGATAATTCTTATCATACTTTGTATTTCTATATGTTGAAAATGTAAGAATATATGGAAACATAACAAGCAGAAGTAGGTACGAAAATCAATATTTATCTCGTGATGCGAAGCGATAATTTATTTATATTAAAATTATTAGATGTACTAAATTTAAATTAAGTAACGTTCGATACCAACCGACTTCTGACCAGTCCTAGGCGAGTCTTTCTCAAAAAAAAAAGACTAGACTAAACATGTGTAATGTCGCCCTTAATCATGTGATTTAGACGGGGCTTTACGACGGCTAAAAATTCCGGATTAGTCATTTATCCCGCCTTTTGCTCACTTGAGATTTAGATTTATTACAGACATGAAGGAAAATATTTTGTCTATCATTTTGATATGAATCGAATGTTGTTAAGTATTTTTCTGCAATGGTTGACATTTATAGTAAGGACGATCAGTGGTTCCAAGTCGTTTATTGACCTCTGAAACCTTACAATCATTTCTGAGTGTCATTTTTAAAACTCTGTCAAAAAGAATACAATTGAAAACACAGGAAATTTGTATTAGAATAGGGTTTCGTATATGTTTCGCTAGAAGAAACGAAGTCATTAGTTTGATAAAAATGTGGATTTGAAAGTAAGTCATTTCAGAGCATTTTAGTCGTGATCAGATATAACCCCATAATTATTCGTTGAATTTTATGGACTATCTTTTGAAAAAAACTTAAGTATGTACGTTATAATTTGAAAGAAATACTTGCCAAATATTGGGAGGCTCATTTCACCTGGCGCACCCGTTATTTGTCGAGCTATTAAAAGCAAATATATTTATTTTTCTAATCAGTACTCTAAGGACATATTTAATGTCTGCAAATATTTCTTCATGTACTATTATCGCTCGAGCACAAACGTAATCACGGATTTATATCGCAGTATTAAATTTACTGAAAATATTTCAGTCTATATTGATGAGAAACGACTGAGAGCTCATGATCTTTTTATCATAAGTGCATATGAGCTGTATCTTTTTAATTTAGTCAAGACTAATATTTCATAACAGAATTTTTTTATAATTGTTTTATAAATATGGACTATGGATATTTCTACATTCATAGTAAAGATTGAATCCTATAATCAAAATATACTAGAGATATTAATAATAATAGTAAAAGAAGAAAAGAAAATTTTAATATAAATACCATTCATGAAACAAAGTTTTATTAAAATATAACATCTAAATGTCTACATTTGTTTTTGTTATATCATAATAATCAACAAAATCTTTCACAACAGTTCGATTATTAAAAACTGTTCTAAAACAGAAGAAAATAACGATACAATTTCTCCTCCTATTCAAACTTTGGCGAAAATTTATCGGTGATAATGAAGAAATTATTTTATCTTCTACTGTAATTTCACCAATCATTTTATTTCTTGATGTCCTTAATAAAAAAAACTTTGTAATATTTACCTTCAAATCAAACAAGATAAATACAGTGAGTTATGGAAAACTCAAAAAAGGTTTCTAAAATGTCGGATATCCATTTTAAACTGGAAAAACTTCTGAAGGAATTTTACACTATCCGGAATTTTTTTGAGTATGAGTGACTGAGAATAATGAAGAATGATTCTGCATAATAACCATTAACGTTGTTTTCATAATTCAGAAATTTAGTTTCTTTTAGTTGCTGCATGAAATAAAGAAATCCGTATTATATTGTTGCATATCATGTATCATATGATTCATTTTCTTTTTGAGGACATAAATCATATTTTTCTTTCTCGAAAATTTCTAGTATATGAAATAACAACTATTTATTCACACAACGACGATGGTTTTTGCTTTCTTTGCAAATACAGATTCAATATTTAACTATTGATCAAAGTATGCATCACGTATTTAAAAAAAAAAGAAATAAAAACTAAACTAAACATATGATTAAAGCTGATACGGAACAATTATGTTTATATCTTTGATCTTGTTTTCTTTTATTTGCTGTAATAAACTAATAGTTCAAACAGCTCTTATTGAGTACGATTTCATCATTCGTACTATTCCATCTAATCCTGATGGCTATCCTCGATCTGTCATCATTATACATCATGCTAATTCATCATGGAATATCAATCGACCTTTTCCTGGACCTTTAATTCGAGCTACTTTGGGTGATACGCTCCGCATTCGGATTACCAACATGATGCGTGATCAAGCAACAGCAATTCATTTTCATGGTCTCCATATGTTTAAAAATCCATGGGCTGATGGCACGGAATTTATTAGTCAATGTCCTATTGCTCCGCATGCAACATTCACACACGAATTTAAAGTCACACAAACAGGCACCTTTTGGTATCATTCACATAATGCTCAGCAGTATGGTGACGGATTGGTGGGACCAATTATACTGGATCATGACCCTATTGAACAGCGTTATAGTTACGAAACAAACGATTACATCATTATGCTTCAAGAATGGTACCATGAGACTTGGTCTGATATCATGACAGCATATCAAGGACCGTATGGTGCCTATCCAGGTAGTGTTCCTATGTATCCATGGCCACCAACATCTTTCTTGATCAATGGTCATGGTCGTTTTGATTGTCATATGTCTGATTGTTCTGAAAATGCTACTTGGAAAGATGAATGTGGTCGAATACATCCTGCTCAATGCATTCCTCTCCGTGCACCATTTTTCGGTCCATGTAAAACAAATATGCATCCTGTTGATGAATTTCTATGTCCATCTGACAAACAAATTCGTATACGATTGATAAATGCTGCTAGCGGTATTCCATTTCGTTTCTGGATCGAACAACACAATCTTACAATTGTTGCACGAGATAGCATTGAGATTTCACCCATTAATGTTTCGTTTCTTCATATTCCTATTGGACAGCGACTTGATTTGATTGTTACGTGTAATCAAAATCCTTCATTAAAGTATGGAATGTATGTTGCAAGTCGAAATAGTTTTCATCCTCCTCATATTATTACGGGCCCTACACCAACGATGTGGACAACAGCATTGCTTACCTATCCCGAATCAAAAATCCATACACGCTCCATAAATATCAATGAAGTGGCGAATTTCGATCCGGATAATCCATTCTTTGAGTATGAAATATTGAAGCCACTTGTGCCCCGTTATGCTTTGCCAGCTATTCGACGAACAACACTTACATTTGCTGTTCATTGGAATAGTCGAACAGGAATTGATGCACTAGAAGAATGGGCTGTCAATAACATCACTTTCAAACCACCAAAAGAACCTCTTCTTCAAGGTAATTATATCGATGGTACACTCGACTACGTCATTGCGAATGAATATCCCGGTCTTGTTAACAATACTCATGCCACTCATATACACTATTTTGAATACGGTCAAACATATGAAATATTGATGATTAATAAAGATCCTCAGCTACATCCATGGCATCTACATGGATACTCAGTTGACTTTATTGCTGCTGGTAGATTACCTAATATTAAGCCGCTTTCATGCAATGAAACACAACGCCAACCAATGAATGATTATGATCTTGATGCCCTACTTCCACCACTTAATTCAACACCACCTGTTCTCAGTGTGGGTGATTCTTTCAATATACCAAGAGAAAGCTACGTCGTATTTCGATTCACAGCAAATAATCCAGGTCCATGGTTTCTTCATTGTCACATGGACTGGCATATATCGCCTGGCATGGCAGTCGTCTTCTCAGTAGGACAAAACGGAAAGTACAAAGAATTGATTCAGACTCCACCTGACGACTTTCCTATATGTGGACCACGATATCGTTTGCCATATAAACCGGTTGCGACGTCAGCTTCTGTATCCATTAAAGTTAGACTGGAAATGTGTCTGCTGATGATTGCTGTTTTTCTTGCTTATTTTACAATATAGTAGTGTGACTTACTATCATTCATTTTCTTAAAAATAACTTTATTGTTACTATGGACTCAACTCTGACAAGTTTAAATTTGAACCTGGACAGATCCAGACTACTATTCTATTAAGTATATACTCGCTAGTGTCACTTGTCATATGAATAATAATATCTATCTAGATATTCGTTTATTCATTTTGATTGTAAATAGAATTAAGAAAAGATTTCTTCAACAATACAATTTTTTGCTATGTTATTCAAGAGTATATTAATTTTAAATGATAAAATTCACATTTCTATCAGAGAAATTTTCTATTGATTGAATTTGATTCAAATTATAATCTGAATATAGGTCAAGTTAGCAGTCCGTTCGCCTCAATTCTGATGATAAAATCAGATTTCAAGATAAGTTCGTCATCTCAGCAATCATAATTACAAAACTAATTAAGATTAAATGGATTTATCAGAACATAATTAATTTAAAATTTCAATATGATACTAACGTAATTTAATTCAAAAACAAAGTTTTTAATTTTTTCAATAGGCTTTTAGTTATGTTTGTATATTTTAAATAAAGGTGACATCTGTTTTATTCTTCCTTTTCATTGCAGTATACATATAACAAGTTAGATTGATCACGTTATTAGACACGAGATAGATTACATCGATTTTGTACTTGATATTTCATTAAAAAAAAATATTATCTTATTTATTGACATTATTTAAATAAAACAATGTCTGTCTCTAATTTGAGAATAGCATTGAGTAAGTCAATATCATATTATACTAATCAAAATTATTTTCATAAAATAAATTATTTTGCTATAAAATAAAATTGTTATATTTAAAATTATAATTTAGTAACTGAGGTATCAAATGGTATTGGATATCATTTAGCACGATTATTTGCTAGTGAAAAACATGGAGTAGTTCTTGTTTCACGTATTGAATCTGATGTTAAAGAAATTGCAGATGAATTAATATTAAAATATAATTGTCCTCAAGTAGTTATCATTGAAAAAGATTTATCAAAATCAGGTTCAGCTATAGAACTTTATAAAGAAATAAAAGAAAAATATAAATTAAATATATATTTTTTAATAAATAATGCTGAAATTGGAATACATGGTAAAGTTTGGGAAACAGATATTCAAAAAGATAATGATATGATACATTTAAATATAATTTCATTAATTGAACTTACTAAACTTATTTTACCTGAAATGATTGAAAGAAATGAAGGAAAAATTTTAATGCTTGGTAGTATTGCTTCATTTCAATCAAATCCATTAATAACAAGTTATTCTGCAACTAAAGCATTTATTGCTAATTATACTGATGGTCTTATTAATGAATTAAAACATACTCATGTTACTGCAACATTACTTGTTTCAGATATTACTGATACAGTAAGAATTAGTTTTTTTCCTTTCTTACTAATGTTCTATGAAAATTTTTAATTTGTACAGGATTTTTTCAATGCAGCTGATGCTAGTGAAACAATAGGCGATAAAACAGATATTGCCGATGATTCAGCTGCTGTTGCTCAACGTGCTTATGAGGCTCTTATGAATGGTGAACATAGAGTTTATGGATCAACTAAAATTAAATTAATGATTGGTGTTGGTCATATTCTACCAAATGAACTTATTCCTAAAGCTACACATACTCTTACCAAAGAAGATAAATAAATTTATTGTAAACATATAAAATTTTTCTTTATTTTTAAATAAAAGAAAGATTATTCATTAATAATAAGAAAGTAAAATTTAATATTTTAACAATTTCTATTAATATTGTTCTAACGTCTTTTACAAAGGATGTTTATTAGAACAACAATCTTCCACTAATATATATTATGCAAAAAATAAATCTATAAAAAAAAAGATGTCACTAATGGATACATAAACAAATCTACTTATACCTTTTAATTCTTTAGAAAATAATAATCATTTTTAATGAATATTATTTTCTTATTTTATGCTAAGAATGTTTTTTAAATTTTACATATAATAAAAATTTGTTTCTCTCCCTTTCTTTTTATTTTTGTACTGAATAACCTTTTATTTTAATATAAAGAAGAACCATATATAACCATTTATCGGTGTCATTCAGTAAATAATATTTGTCGTATCTTTTAGACATAAAATGAATTTAGCCGCTCAATTAGCTGATAAATCAGCAGGAAAATTACCAACATCGTAAGTTAATTTTTTTTAATATAAAAAAATAATTTCTAAATTTAATTAAAAGAACTCCATCTCAACCACAATATGATGAAACACGTAAACAACATGCTATTATATGGCGTGGAAAACGACATGTTGAATATGTAGAAAAACCAATGCCAATGATATCTGATCCTCGTGATATATTATTAAAAATTACAGCAACAACAGTATGTGGTTCTGATTTGCATCTTTATAATAATACAATGCTTGATATGCATGATGGAGATATTCTTGGACACGAATTTATGGGAATTATTGAACAAATTGGTGATCAAGTTACGAAATTACGTATTGGACAAAGAGTTGTTGTTGCATTTAATATAGCTTGTGGTTATTGTGATTATTGTAAACGTGAAGAATATTCTGTTTGTGATACAACAAATCCATCAAAACTTCAAGAAAAACTTTATGGACAGAAAACTGCTGCTCTTTTTGGTTATTCACATTTAACAGGTGGTGTACCAGGTGGACAAGCTGAATATATTCGAGTACCATTTGCTGATATTAATTGTTTACCAATACCAGATGATGTACCAGATAATAAAGCACTTTATTTATCAGATATTATTCCAACATCATATCATGGATGTTTTATTGGAAATGTTAAAGAAGGTTCAACTGTTGCTATATGGGGTTTAGGACCAATTGGTTTACTTGAAGCACGTTGGTGTCAAATACTTGGTGCTAAACGTATTATTGGAATAGATTGTGTACCTGAACGACTTAATATTGCTGAAAAAGTTTTAGGAATTGAAACAATTAATTTTAAAGAATATGATACAACAAAAAAATTACTTGAAATGGTACCGAATGGTGTTGATTGTTCATTAGAAGCAGCTGGTTTTGATTATGCAAAATCATTACTTCATAAAATTGAACGTTTTCTTAATTTAGAAACTGATGCTGGTGATATATTAACTGAAATGATAACATGTACACGTAAAGCAGGTACAATATCAATTATTGGAGTTTATAATAATACAGTTAATCATTTTCCAATTGGTCCTTTAATGGAAAAACATTTACATGTTGTTGGTGGACAATCTTTTACACAAAAGCATTGGAAAATGTGTTTAGATAAAATTCGTTCAGGTGAAATAGATCCATCATTTGTTATATCACATAATCTTACACTTAGTCAAGTACCAGATTATTATAAAGAATTTGATGATAAAGAAGGTGGAGCACTTAAATGTTTTGTTCGTCCTGAGAATTTTACTGGAATAAAATAATATGGTGTTTTTTTTTTATTCAAAATTTTTTTATTTTTTATTTAATCTCGCTTTTTTTGTTTATCAATATAACTATTAAAATATTTCAGCATAGCCGAAAAACAATGAAAGAATAAATGGCAAATATTTTTCAGAGATATTTCTTCTAAAATTCTGAAATAGGAATCGAAAAGTACAAGATTTGATAAAGAATTATGTAACATATTTCAATTTATTACATTTATGAAGAACAGATGTAAAACTTATTTAATAGCAAAAGCAAAGATAATATAGTTATACAGTGATTTGAAAAGATTAATAATCCTATCGAAAAGAGAAAATGTTTACATACAATCACTTTTGCGGTTGATTGTGTAGAATTTACGTATTGTTGCGGTCTATTTATCGAAAAAAAAAACAGAAATATCTTTATGAATAAACAGATTATTTCATTTATAGAATAATAAATGTTGATTATTAATCAAAAGAATTTCTTAATATTCGATTAATATAATATTCTTTCTTTATTTATATTCAATTAAAATCTTTTAGAATATTATTAAAAATAAATTGTTTATTTATTTAACATGGATTATTAAAAACAATATCCCAATGATCTTTTTCTCTTGCATAAACATTTCCACTACCAGCTCGATACATTGCTGCTCCATCACCTCGTGTTCCAACAAATGGCCATTTACGAATATAATTATCAACACATGAATTCAATCTAATATCAATTTTATATCCATTCCAATGAGTATGACCAGCACCAGTACCATGACCAGTTTCCGTAGCTATAACATATAGGCAAAGTACAAAGAATATAAAGAAAAAATTTCACCAAACCTCCAGTAATAGTAACAGGACAACCACTGCTTTGTTTAAAAACTTTAATACAATTAACAGCATTACATGTTATTTGTTCAAGTGATGTACAAGATGGATTGTTTCGATTGGAGCAACCACCTGTTGATGAAATTCCAATTCCTACAGCTTGAACAGAGCTTGCAGCTGCTGCATGTGACATTTTACAGGCATTTGCTTTTTAAAAAGAGATATATAATAAGATTTACATTAATAAGTACTTGTTAATCCTCTTACCTGTATTAAATAATACCAAAGAAGCTACTACGAATATTAACAACATCCTTTCTTTTAGACAAAACCAATCCTAATTTTCTCTTACTGTTATTTGCCTTTTATCATTCATTGAACTGTTAGTGAGAACAAAAACAGTTGTTATATACTTGTGTGAGTTTTTTCATCTGTCTCATGGATGTTTTTTTTATCAAAGATTTTTATAGAATAAAGAGCGCATCAGGCCCTTTAGTACACCCCTGTTTCTACATATTGGATTTTAGCCTATAAATATAACATGATTTACATGTATTTTTGCATCAATTAATAAGTTGTTTTAAAAAAATTGAATATACCATAAAATATTCGATCTTGTAGAAAAATTTTGCTTTTTTTTTGAAAACAAAAACATGTAATTAAAATAAATGCTACAGTTTATACAGGAGAACTTTCCATATGTTACATCTTGTTAGTATATTTGGCAGATTTTTTTGTACGAAGGAAAGTATGATGAAAATATAATAATAAACGATTAACTCTTAAAACTCGAATGTCCACTCCAGTGGACATCTTATTAATCATTATAGAACAATCTATTAAAATCTTACCGACAAAAGCTATTGTTTTTCGGGACGACGACAGTCACTTTGAAAATGATGTGAGAAAAAATTATGCTAAAACAGCTGCCAAACATAGCTTTTAGAATATGTAATTTTTCAAGTACCATGAGCTATTCGGATATTTCTATCTCCTGATAAGTAGATGTAAAACAAAACGTTCTATAAATGATAAAAATTTCAGCTCTCAAGCATGTAATGTTCAGAAGAAATTAAAATTATACCGAAAAATATAGAGTTACACTGAGCAAATCTGAATGCGTTGTGAACTGATATGACTACTCATGTTCCATGCAAAGCTAAAAGAATGATTCAAGCCTTTTTAACCAATAAAGTTACTTATACCATTGAATTCAACAAAAATTCAATTGTACAGCGCGTATTCTCCTTAATATCCAATAAAGTATTTGGAAGCTTTTGCCATGTAACACAGATATAGAATGTAGTAAAATACACTACTCAGAAATTGTTCAGATTGGATTCCATTTTTTTTTCAGGCTAATCGCATCAAAAAGTTGTAATTTACTCATATAATCGGAAAATCACACATTTAGTAGAGAAAAATAAAACAAACTCATGTAGAAGATAAGAGAAGAAAGTATATATATATGTTTTATAAAAATAATCAAATAAGTAAAAATAATGAATGTTATTATGCGATCCTTCTTATGAGGTTCATATTCTCGTCTCTTTGTTTTTATTGTATTGAACAGAGCTCTTCTTTTTCGTTAGCTTTCTTTTTGTCTTTAGCTGCATTCGAATTACTTGGTTTTTTCGGATCTGCAGGTGAAGATGAATCGTCGATTTCATCAAGTAATTTGCTCATGTCATCAAGTAATTCTTCGAAATCTTTCTTGGTAAAGGTTGATTCCTCTTTAGTCTGAATAAGTAAAGAACAAAGAAGAATATAAGAAAAACAAAGATTCCATTTTAATTCAGAAATGATTCTTACCAGATTCTCTTTATCACGATTTAACTCACTTAAAAAAATCATAAAGAATACATATTTATTAAATAATTCAATGAAGATATTCATGATTATAAGACACAACAGACTTACGTTTTCACTGTTTGATCTACTCCTTTTTCACTGAATATTCGCAATAAAAATTTAGCGGATTCATCAGGAAAATGTGTACTTGGAATAATAACATAAGTTCCAGGTGGTAAACGACACCGTTGTGTTACAGAACGAGTCGGACTAGCAGCCATAGTATCTTCCAAGAGTTCCAATTGATCCATATAAAATTTTAATTTTCCATCCTCTATATTCTCCAATACATCAATACCATCTTTCACCTAAAACAAATATTCATCATCTCCATGTAAGGATACTTTCGAGATCAGAAATGAATTGTCTTAATTAGAAAGTGATACAATAAGTTATAACGAAACCTATTTTCCTCTCAACTTGGAATGTTTTAATTGAAAAGGCACGTAGATCAAGCTTCATAAGAGGCTATATATGATGAATTTTTTTAACAAAGATCTAGCATGGTAAATATTCTTATATCAGAAGAAAAAATAATGTAGAAAGTCGATTGAAAGATTAAGTTAACATTTTCAGTTTTTTCTCAAAGCTGAACCGAAAATTCAAATAGATTTTCAATTAGCACATCGTTGAAAGTCGAAGCAATGTGAAACGTTTCTGTCACATTTTATTTAGTGACTTACTATAGTCTAAAACATCTTTCTCTAAACGCGAAAAACCAATCTTCACAGATGTCTTCGCCATACTTCTTCTAAGGAAGTTTAAATTTAACTTGATTCGATTTCTTTTAGTGATCAAAAAAAGGGATATTACATTCTCAGTAGAGATATGTAGTAGGATTTGCCTCTAATAAGATATGGAAAAACGAAGAAGGATTTTGTAAAACAATTGACTCGCTTTGTTTCATGTTGCTGATAATGTCAAAGTTTCATATTGTTCGAAATTTAATCTTTTTGATATATACTCACCTTAAAAATAATAAATCCTATTCCCTCAGGAACTTTTTCTCCTTTTACAAGGCGTTCTCTTGTGTTTTTCTGCATTAATGAAACAATCACTGTGCAATACTCTGCTGTATTGTCATCATCAAAAGCAAAGATCACATCATCAGTAGAAGTTAATTTGATAAGATACTGTGGATCTATATAGTAATAATAGACCGATATAACAAAAAAAGAAAATAGTAATGATTATTTTACTTGTCCAGTATTTTTCTATAAAAAAAAAGAAAATGAATAGGATTTTATCGTATTATTCGTCTTTTTTTTTCTTCCACATACCTGGAGTTGTATCTTCAATCCAACCACCTGCTGTCTTTCCGGGAATCCATTCACCATGGAATGAATCTTCCTTCCATGATACTTGATCTTCCTAAATACGATTACGAAGTTAGTTTGAACAAAAATTATAATCATAAAAAAACTTGCTTCAAATATATCAGACCATTTGATACAATCTGTTTCTGCTTCCGTAGTTTCCAATGATGACGGACCGCGATGGCAAATGTTAAGAGAATGAAAGTTGGAAAAAAAGTCATCGAATGACATCCAAAATTCACCATCAGCCTTTTGTCGATATTTCACTCTTGCTTTTTCTTCATCACTAATAGTATCCCATAATTTTGAGCTATAGAAATGTAATCAATAATATAAAAATTCTAATCTAAAAGAGGCATGTTTTATTCTCGCTCACTTATCAGACCAGTCACCATTCCATTCACTTGCATTTCCCCAAGGATTACGTAAACGTACAAGTGTGATTGTTTTATCGTCTTTCGTTGTTATATCTTTTACCCTTGTAACGGAATATGCATGACCTTGATTTCAAACAGATAGATATTATCAAGTAAGTAGATGACGAAGTCAATTTATACCTTTAATAAGACCATTATCAACAGGTGTTTCTATTTTGCCCTCATCATCAACAATGTGACAACCAAGCATAGATTTTTTAGCATAACCTTGATGCAATAATCCCTTAATTCTTTCTTTGAAATTAGGTGGTTTTACTCCTTCTTCAGTCAGTTGAAATATTTGGAATGCTTCATCAACACCCGCGGTCATATCAATAAGAGCATCAGTTGTATGACCTTGGTCCATAGATTCATACGATCCACAAACTCTGAAAAAATTAGAGAAAGTGCAATAAAACAATTATAGTTGTTCCCTTTAAATTTACTTTGCATAAGCTTTTTCAAGTAATGCAGGCCATAATTCATTGGGTTCTTTTGCATTTCTACAATAAACTAGTTGGTCCATATAAAATGGTAGTTGATCATCAATGACTACATCGTACCATTTGCCATAGAGCCAAAACCGAAAATGGAACATGCCTGGCAATAGAACATAAAGAATGCATAGAGAAATAAGCAGCAACAGTGAAACAAAGCATTTATACCAGTATAATTCTTTTCATCGAATGATTGATCTTGAGGAACAACTCGTGCTAACAAATCAGGATTTAATGTAACAGCAGCTATACAATAATAACACAGAATATTAATATATAGAGTTTATATATGAAAGAAAAAACATCATCGACATGTGAGGGCGTACCGGGACTTATTTTTTTGGGATCCATTTCTTCTGCGGGATTTATTTATTTACTAAGGGTTTATTGAGACTATATAGCTGTATTAGTATTTCAGCGCACCCTCACTCTTGCCTCCTATCCCCCGCACTTAGTTTCTGCCCTCACCCTCAATAAGAGTTATGTGGAATTTATTTTAAGATGTATCGGGATTTATTAAAAAATCCGAATAAATCCCAAAAAAATAGATCCCGGTACCTGTTGAAATGCGAAAAGAACATACAGAATGTTTTACAATATGGATCCTTCAATAGCTGCATATATATAGCATAGATCGGAAAGCATAAATGATTTCCCAATGCAACTGATGTTTGAACATATTTGCACACACTCTATTTGACAAAAATACCCTCTTGTGCCTACGAAGCTTACCACATGCAGCAATGAACCAACAGTTACCAACATTTCCTTGATTTAAATCGTTTCTTTTAAAACCGTCAATAACAAATTGAGGATCTTCAAAAACTTCCTAGAGCAATACGAATTGATCAATCAGTAATAGTCGAATGCATTGCAGTTACTAATCTTTCTACTTACTTTTGGTCTTTTCCATTGAATATCTTCCAATGGAACGTCGTCAAGCGGTGACTTTCCTGTATGAGAAAGCGATGTAGCGACAGCAGGAAATTCTGGATCAACAAATAATTTTGAAGCATTATATTGACTTTTCAATAATGCGTATTCTTGTTTCTTGAATGGCTTGATCTCGGCCATATTTTTGAATAATAGAAACGAAACCTATAAACATAACAAATAAACAAATGGGATCTAAAATACAGTGATGTCTTCTTGGATTTCTTTTCGAAGTATTATGCGAAAATTTCCGATGCATTTCTGAAACCCGAATTAATCAAGTCCGGTCATATACGATCATATGCTAGTTAATTTACGAGGAAAAACAATAACTGTTCACAGTAACTGTTTACAGCAATCGTTAACATTGACAAACTTTTGCCATTGAATATAAATAATATGTGTTTATGATTAGCTATAGACATCACTATTTAGTAACACGCGACTGTCGACAAAGACATGAGACAGTTGCGAGATGTGCTTGATACAATATTTTTGTAGTATTTAGAAGGCTTAGATCTGTTTGATCAGCAAATTAATTGTTCAAGTATAACAAGCTTTTTGACAACAATGCACTCATATCATATGGTTCCTCATGCAAGAAGCAGAATCTATGGTGACTGATTTGTGACCAAACATGTTTTAAAAGATCTGCTTCTATGATGCTCTCCAAGATCTAAATCGAACCTGCTCATACGAAGTAATTTTAACCAACACAGGAAATCCTCTTTGTTTCAAGCTTTTATTCAAGTAGAAAAAAGAATTTAACTGTATTTTCTATAAGTTTTACGAGTAGTGTACAAGTCGTTAACTCGTTTCCAGTTTTAAAACTTTTTTCAATTATTCAACTTTTAGCTAGATCCATTTCTCAACCTCAGGTCTTTCTCGCTTCTTTATACCCTCTCCTCCCAGGTTTGTCTCTCCTTCACTTACGCTGCCGATCCATCTTTCAGATCTCTCTCTTCTTCCTCATCTTCACTGTTGACTTCCTGCCTTCTCCCCCTATCATTCTTCAGTTGAAAGTTGAAAGTTCGATTTGAACAAAGTATTCGAGTTTTACATGTATGACAAAACTTCAGACTTCTAAGTTTTATGCTTCGATGTTATCAGTCATTTCTCATACGTTAGCAGCATACCATTCTCTATGCGCTGCATAAGTATTATATAGGAAGTTGTGTGCAACTAGTGTAAAAGAAATACGAAACTATAGTAAAGCACAAGACTTAAAAGTTTGATATTTTGGACATAATCGTAAATATCTATATGCATTATAACGGAATACTCGTAGTCAAGCTGCGACTTTTCAAAGAGCTGTGCTAAAATACTTTTGTGGTCCTCTATATCTATAGTAAATACAGCTTTTTGCATGTCACAATGCTCTCATACAACTTTTAAGGTTTTTTAGATGCCCTGAAAGTCTCATAAAGTTCCAGAAGTCTTGAAACGTCTCAGGTAGCCTTCTCAAATCTTGTAAAGTCTTTCGAAGTTTGCTTAAAAATTTGAAGTCTCTATGGTTGAAGTCCCGAAGTCTGCCGTTTTTCCTAGAAAAAGAACCGTTTTCTAGACCTTTTCTATAGGTACCTTCAGATAACATGATTTGTAATCTCGAAAAAAGCGATTTTTTTTTTTAGAAAAAGGACTTTTTTAGATCTTTCGTTTACAGGTTATTTTCGGATAAGATTATTTTTAATTCCAAAGAAAGGATTTTTATGGAAAATGTTTTTTTAAGATCTTTCTTTAGTTCGCATGATTTGAATGATATTTGATTTTAGACAGGATGAGTTACGGGAACATACGATCGTAAACATTCGTGCATAAGGCCATGCTCGTCAGAATAAAATCACATTACAGCTTATGTACGGTTGTAGGCCTGCCGTTTACGAGTATTTATAACAACGTAAATGGTGGCACATGATCGTTTAGGATTGTCGAAATCGTTAATCTAAGAACTTTTTTGTTGTAGGCTACAGTGATTTCATCTTCACAAATTCTTCTTCTACCTGTTATTAACCGGCTATTTGTTTCTTAATGTATAAAAATTGAAAATAAGAACATCGATCACCTTTCTATTTTCTTCTTTTCGAAAAGAGAAAGAGAAACAGAAGTTATGCCTTCGAACGTCATTATTCTTTCAGTCGTTTAAAAGAGAACCATTTGAAACAATTTACATAGTATTTCTCCACATATACTTGAAAAACAAAATAACAAGTGTGTTTATTCCTTTCGTTTTCATATTCTTTTCTGCATCTACTGTACTAATCATCGCAGTATGCGTTAGTGATTGTGTATGAAATAAAATTCTTTGAGTATTGGTTCATTTTATCA
This sequence comes from Macrotrachela quadricornifera, assembly GCA_022393335.1. NCBI lineage: Eukaryota > Metazoa > Rotifera > Eurotatoria > Philodinida > Philodinidae > Macrotrachela > Macrotrachela quadricornifera. The sequence continues at coordinate 745,774 of JAJEKB010001448.1, read as the reverse complement.
ACAGAGTAAAGAGAAACAAATGTTTTCTCTAATGAAATTTTATTAACACATCCTGACTACTAACAAGATCATTTTCTTTTATATCTTTTATTCATTATAGTTAACTAGCGGAGGTACCCGCTGCAAAGAGAATATGGTTGAAGTTTTGCATCTTCAATCCGACTTTTTCTGCTGTACGTAATACGTCTTTTATAGGACTGTTTCCCCTGTCGGTGAACCATCTGCAACAGAAATTTTCGCGTCACATCTGAAATCTATTGGACCGAACTTTTACCGGCATGCGTCAGGCATCTTTAACAGGGTTGTTCCTGCTATGCGTTAGGAATTCGCCATTGGACTCTTCTCACCGTATGTGATACCTCTTTCACAGGACTTTTTACACTGTACCTGGAACCTCTGCTACAGAGCTTTTCCCGCCGTGCATGGGGTATATTTTACAGAGCTTTTCCCACCGTGCATGGGTATCTTTCGCAGAACTTTTCCCGCTGTGCGTGGAATATCTTTCACAAAGCTTTCCCACCGTGCTTCAGAAATTTTTCAGAACTTATCCTGCTGTGCGTGGGGTATTTTTCCGAGCTTTTCCCACCGTGCATGGGGTATGTTTCACAGAGCTTTTCCCGCCGTGCTTGGGGTATCTTTCACAGAGCTTTTCCCACCGTGCTTCAGGAATTTTTCAGAGCTTATCCTGCTGTGCGTTGGGTATTTTTCCAAGCTTTTCCCGCCGTGCATGGGTATCTTTTGCAGAACTTTTTCCATCATATGTGACGTGTCTTTCACACAGCTTTTCCCGCCGTGCGTGGAATATCTTTCGCAAAGCTTTTCCCGCCGTGCTTGAGGAATTTTTCAGAGCTTATCCTTCTGTGCCTAGGGGGTATTTTTCAGAGCTTTTCCCACCGTGCGTGGGGTATCTTTCACAGACCATTTCCCATCGTGTATCAGGCATCTTCAACAGGACTCTTCTCATCGGGCTCAAGCTGACATGCTCACTCGCATCCACTCTGGACACGATCACTTTCACATTTACATTGAACTGCGTCATTTGATTAGAAAGTGACTAAAATCACGGTCTCTTACGACTTGGATGAAGTTTCACGCACACCTCCCTTTCTCACCACCAATCACTCAGCTAACTTTTCTTAGCATTCAAGGAACTGATGCGGATAGTTCCATGACGCTATCTCTCACGATGACTAAATAGTAGCGAACAGACTCATAAGAATCTCGATCTGTATTGATCAAGATGAAACTTCACCCAGCCCCTTCCACGCACTCCGTTTGGTGGTTCCAACCTCATGATGACTTTCTTCAAAAGCTAAGGAAGTAGTGTGGAAACTTTTTCGACGCTAGCTATCGCACGGACTGAATGCATAGCGAACAGACAAACGTTCTTCCTTAAATATATAAATACGTCATCGTTGTGAATCAAGGAAATGCTTGTATACATTCTTTTCTCTTATAATCTATTAGAAGCATTCCAATTAGACATTTAAACCAAAGAACCATCGATACAAACTGATTCATCTTAAAATCATAACAAAATTCACTAAATTTCTGAAAATTTCGTGCGAATTTCATTGCCATATAAGTTGGGTAAAATTTCACCCAAACACTATCATACTACTCCTATTAAGGGTAACAGCACTCTATAAAACCACCACTGGACTCAGAAAAATCACCGCGGAAAGGTTGGTAGTCTTAGTTAAGACAATACTATCTGGGTGAGATTCCACCCACACCCCTCACCCACACCCCTCACCCACACCCCACACCCAAACTCACACCCTCGGTGGGTGACCCCGCTATGACCTTCCTCTGGGCCTGGAGAGGCACCATAGAAAGTTTGGTGGTCCTAGCTTTTACAGAGACTGAATGCGTAGCGAACAAACAGACAGACAGACAGACAGACATTCTTCTTTATATATATAGATAAACAAAGACGTATAACTACTTGTTGCAGTAACGCGTACAATGAGAAAGAACGGATATATCGTTTTTTATGAGTAAAAGTCTTAAGTCATATAAAACTAAATATTAGCATCTGTCGACACTTACAAAATAGAGGAATGATAACTTCTCTCTCCTTCAATAATTTTCCTATTTAGCTTCACATTTTTTCAACTCACCAAGCACTATATCTTCTCGATTCTCCAATTAGTTGGATTCTGAATCTAATTGAATTCGAATCTTTAAAAAGATTTATTGGTCGTTTTGTAGAACTTATTGAAAAATCTGAATCTTCATCCAAAAAATGATAAAGAGAAGATCTTCTTTCATATAGTTGCATGAAAAATAGCAGAAAAATTTACTTTTCTGTACTACAAGGAACTATTTCTGAACAACATACCACGATAACTAACATAGTAATCCTTTACAATAAATGCGACAATAAGAATAATATTCATGGCAAGAATAGTGAATTATTGAATTACCTAGTATCTATAGTAATATAAATTTATCTCAATATTTTGAGTGTTCGCTACAATTTATAATGTATAGCAATGTTTTAATTTCTTTTACTATGTTATGAGTAGCGCGCATAATAAACAAAATTTAGAATATCTGCGGACAATAAGAAGAAATTTTTTACGTAGACGATCCAAAATAGTTTCACAAATCGATTTAACTAGCCTGAGTATCAATTCTATCAGAAGGGTGAGATTGAGCAACCATGATGATTAACATATGATCTGGGGAGACAAGATAATCAGAAGGTTTCGTTTAAATTCTCTAGACGAGATTTTTTTTGAGCAGGAAATTTTGATGGTTTACTCTACTCAGACGTTAGTGAAAAATAATTACCTAATTGCTACAGTTGATCGGTGTGAATTGTTTTGACTGATTGAGGAAATAAATCGGTACAATTGTTTTCGTTTGTTCGGATGAAGTATGAGTGTTTTGTTGCTGTGTAAGAAGAAATATTATCTACAAAATAGAGAGTTAACGAGTATTTTTAAATAGAGTGGCTGACGTTATTATGCTCTATTCATCATAACAAGATGAAAAAATTAATAATGTGCAGGAATAAGATAATAATATTACCCCGTTCAATGTACCGATTTCAGGATATTCACGTACTGAGCTAGTTGTCAACAGAACACCTGAAAAGATACTTTGCTACCAGTATGCCATAGGATCTTGATCGAGTACCTTGCTGAGAAATGACTCAGTATACGGGTACCTGGAAGATATTGGCGCAAGTATTCATCCAATTTCCATAGGATAATATGAAAAATTTTTCAATAAGTTAATGAATTGAAAACTCCCTAGGCTGTTCAAAATAGCATTACTGACAATCCGAGAACTGACCGTAAAACTTATAAAAACGGGACATTAACGTCAGTATAACAAGTCTATATAGCTTGTTTTCGGTCCTAATTAGGCCGTATTATTTGGAGCAGCAATATATACCGTTGTATATCAGCTTACGATATGTTTTTTATTTATCCAGGATGATCATTACAATAATTGTAAACGATGTCGTTTACCATCGTATATCTCTGAGCTTATCTTACTTTCCCTCTCTACTCTCCAAATAATACAGCAACTAATGTTTAGGTTGTCCAACCTAGTCGGGGATCCCAATTCATTTTTTTGTCATGCAGATTTTATGGTGTACCATAGAAGATACATGAAAGAATAAGAATTGAGACCTCCAACCAGGTTGGACAACCCATTGATTTTTATTAATACTTGCTATATGGTTTATTCTTGATAATAGTCTAAAAGCAAAATGGTTTATATCAAAAAAAAATATCTGCTGTTTCATTTATTGTTGTGAATAATCTAAAACTTATTTATTTCAATAATGACTTATGGTTGAATTCAACGTTCATATTGACCTAAAATAAAAAAATAAAAATTATTTAAATAAAGAAATACTTACCATTCAATTAATATTTATTAGTATATTCGTTGCTAAATTCAATAAACAAGAACTGTATGATGAATAAATGTCAGTCAACTCGCAACTACGCTACGATCATATACAGTTGTATACTATAGCCGTGTGCGGCCGTCGTTTACAGTAATCGTATTTGAATGTATGACAGCACAGGCAATTATTGTTTACAATAACCGTTTCTAGATCTATTCTGTCGTATACGACTATATACAATGTTGGTTCTTCAGTTTGGATACAGATTTTGTAGCATTTTAAAATCAGTGTTTATTAATTCTTCTACCTTTTATGGGGAAAACAAACATTGCTTAAATAGTTACTCGGCATGTTTCATAAAATCACTATCGAGATTTTCAAAAAGCGGTTGGAAACGGTATGCGAACGCTATTCATTAAAAGATTGTAAGTTGGGTATGTTAAACGGTTCTGCAATATATCCGTATCTGTATTGTTTACTAATGTCTGTATATGAAATATATCGAACCTTCTTAAAACCATCTCTTTGTCACATTTTGCTGCTATTTACAGTACGTCCATATGGGTCTAAGTTGAAAACGTTCTGTAGTTAAATATTGAAAATCCACAAAATTCTGTAGTACTGGAAAGTTCCTGTGGCTTACTAGTAGCTGGATATTCTTTTGGATGCTCTAGATTCATTGCAGGTACTAGAGTAGAGTTTTGATTTTTTTTTGAGGATGAATATAACCTACGACGATCATGATTTTAATTTGGCTAAAAGACTCATCGTGTGGTTGGTACTTCGGATACTCTTAAGATCATATGATGATGGATAACAGTTACAAAATAATTCAATAAAACTTAAGAAACATTAGGATCTACCAGAGTCTACTAGCGTGGATCAGGGTATGTCACGAGCTTGCTTCGTGTATGTTTTTGCTCTCATCTTCAGTCAGATAATGTATCTTACGTGTGTGTATGTTTTCACCTTCATCCTCAACAAAATCATACAGAGCATTATATACCATGATAGATGGTAGAAGTGACCGACACGGATCGAATAGAGTCACAAAAGGTCTAAAAATTCCCAATTTCACATAAGAAAAGAAGCGACTTTGAAGGAAATAATTATTTATTTATTTATTTATTTCAAATATCGAGAGAATATGTATTGATTTACTCAAAAGATTGTCGATGTCTGAAAAAAAACTCGCTCTTATTGGCTAAAATCTGTCCTTTACCTCAGGCCGGATCGAATCAGGTCAGGTCGGGTTGAACTTTTCTGACCTCAAGTCGGGTCAGGTCACAAAAAATTGGCCCATGTCGGACACTGAATGCTGTTAGTGTTGTTCGATTCAGGTCGGATCGAATCAAATCGCATGGGAATTAAATTTCAAAAAGTTTTTCAGCTTGAGTGCAATCTTCAAAAACTTAACCTACGTCGGACACTGGACGAGGGCTGGCTACGAACCTAACTTTTGGAATCTTTTCAATGTTCCCACACTAGTTCCGGAACTATTTGCCTCCTCACACTCAGCATAGAGCCCTCTCTCTTGCCCATAGCCTCACTCTCACCTTGTTAAAGCGAAGAAAAAAAATATTTCCACTAGTTCCAGAACTATGGTAAAGGTTTCAAAAGAAAGGTTCGTGGCCAGTGCTGAATACAATAGACCATTGTATGAGATTATTGCCACCAAAACTAATACGGCAATCAAACAAACCTTTTGGTTGATCTTCTGCATTGTCGTTTGTTGGTATTCGACATTTGAAAAGGGAATAGTGCGTTAGTATGAGCACGTTTGAAAAATAGCATGTTTCTACGGCCATATTCTCGCTTTATATATACTTCGATTGGCTATGTAGAGAGAGATGTATTTATTGCTTCTTGCTCATACAAGGAGAGAGAGTAATGCACATTTCTATCCAAGAGAGAGAAAAAGAGATTTTTTTTTTGTAGTTCATAGAAACAAGGAGTTAGATATATTTTTTCGTAAAGCACAAGAGAGAGAGGTTGCTTTTTCTTCAAATCATACTTGCATATAATCATCAAGGTAAAAACACTCTTTGGTTATTTTTAGGCTGAGCGATCATCGTGCTCCTGAAAGTTTGACTCGTATATGTTTTCGGACAATCTTTTTCTTTTTTTTTCTGTTCTCATACAATTGTCAATAATAGAATAACCTCTTGATCAACGAATATGAATTTGGTATATTTATTTATTCTTAAGACGTTTCTTTACACTGTAGAAATCGACAAACACATCTATTATGCACTTTTCCATAGAGGAAACCTGAAGCGATAAGAACATGTTCACGGGCAGATGTTAACGAATTTAAAAAAAGGAGAATATGATTTATGGTCAATAACTGAAATAATTACAAAATCAATTCATTTAATGATTGAACAGTAAATTTTTTAACCAGCTAGTTATTAATTAATTAACTTTGCAAATAAATATAAAAAGCAATAAATACAATTTATTAACTGTCGATTATATTAAAGGAACAGTGTAAAAACTGTAATGGTTATAAAATGAATTATATTTGTTTTTCTTTTTCTTTTTCTTTATTCATCCTACATACGTTCTCGTTCCTCTACCCTATTTCTTTTTACATACATTTCTTGTATTAAAAATCGATCAATATGAAAAAAGAACATATTCGTTTCTCTTTCATCATGATGGCGAAAAATATTCAAGCTTCTCTAAACAATGCAACACCATTACTCTTGTAATAAAGTCATATCTTATCGATAGGTTCTAACGATAGATACTACCATCAATGACTGTCTGTCATTAAGTGGAAACCAGAATAGATCTAAGTCTTGTAAACTCAGTACATGATAGTGATTGATGAGAACACTATTTTGATACATTGAATTGAGTGATTTAATTGAAAGTTCTTTCGGATCGATTGATCTTGTTGTTATGGCGTTAATCGATACTTGTCTGAGATCCTGGACAAAGTCTTGTGAATCACATACATAAGTGACAGTACTTCATAATGAACACGAAATAGGTCTTGAAGGTAACATACATAAATTAATACATGTGATCTTTTAATTATTTTCAAATGCTAAGGTTTCAGCATTATTCTATTCTCAATTAAACACTTGATCGCTGCCATCAAGCAAAATTCTCATTCAGAATGCAAAAATGAATTTTTCATTTAAAATATCAAATCATCTTCATATAGTCGACTTGGCCAAACTGTCTTTATCATCTTCAAAAATCGACATTTTTCTGTAGTAACCTATTTAACACAGGTCGATTAAACATGCTGTTCACATTATTGTACAAAAAAGAGAGATCACGAATTTTAATTATTCATCCTTGGTGAGTCGTTTAACTACGTCTTTTAAACTAACAATAACAAAAATAATCATTTTTTCTTTCGTACAACACGCTGCATCGTATTTCTATTCCACCAAAGTTTGAAGTGACCTGTACTTCACCCCTTCTTTTACACCTGCTGAGAGAGAAAATTGCTTCGACGATTTTTTTTCGTTCGCTGCTACTCTCAATTGTGCATACCTACATTCGCAAAACAATACCAACTACTGTTAGCTACTATAATCCATTTCATAGTTAAATGGTCGTGGGCAGTTTTTGAATAACTTTTGATTGGCTCAAACTATTGAGCTCGGAGTTTCAGCATTGGAAAGAGTCAGCTCGCAAGTGTCTACCTATATAATATTCATCAAGGCCAAAGACATTTTTCCCATACAATGGCTTATTTAATTTCAATCTGAATTTTAGCAAAAAAAGACCCTCGAATTAAAGATGAAATACGGGTCTAGCTTAATTTTAATATATATGTGGGTATTTGTATACCCTATGTTTTTTTAGATGATGCGGGTCTTGACGAGTTTTAACATTTACCTATAGTATACATATATCCACATATATATTAAAATTCAACAAGATCCGCATCATTTAAAAAATATATAGGGTATATATATACCCATATATATAACGTCAACTTTAATTAAACCTATGAGACCTTCACGATATGAAGTAGTATCTAATTATGTGTGCTCATGTATGAATTGGTAAGATATTAAAAAAATTTCAAAATCTGCAAGACCCGTGCCTTGGTACAAAAGTGGCCGAGAATTTTTTTTCGAAATTCAGTTTGAAATCAGAAAGATCATAGACTCCTTTTTTTCAAACGATTTGTGTATCGTTATGCTGCTCATTCGATATTTTTATGATAATCTAAACTCAAAATATACCAAATTGCAGCCCAAATCGCCCTGTGTATATAATAAAATTTTCACAGTCTAAATGGCGTCTTTTGTCAACAAGCTCACTCTAATTTGTAGCAATTTTACAGCATATATCAGGGCGATTTTGGCTACAATTAGGTTTCTTTTGAGGTTAGATTATTATAAAAATTCATACAAATATGGGGTGAACAACATAACGATGTACAAACCGTTTCTAACAAATGTCTGTCCTTGATGAATATTATATAGATAGACGCCTCAGAGCTGGTTCTTTCAATGCTGAAACCTCAAGCTCAATAATCTGAGCCAATCAAAAGTTATTCGAAAACTGCCAACGACCATTTAACTCTGAAATAGACTATAATGGAAATAATCAAATATAGCATGATGTTGAGAAAATGACATTGACGAAAAGTGATCAATGTACAGCTGTCTGCAAAAAAAAGCTTGTACAAAAGTGGTTCTTTTTCTTTAAACGTTTTCTATACTATTATAAGCGAATGTAGAGATTATTTTTTAAGAAACAAACCCTTGACAGACGTACTACACACTATATATATAGAAGTGTGATTTCTTTCCTTTTGAAAAGCAAAATAAAAGGAAAATTATCGAAAATGTATCAAAAATCGGTTTCAACATCAACAATTAGTCGTCATCTTCGTGCATATGGTTGTAAAAATGTTTTATCGAAGTCTATTCATATGTTAGCATCTGATGAAGAAGAGCGACGTATTCAATGGGTTGAAAAGCATGAAAATGATGATTTTATTAAGGTAAAATTTACAGATGAAGCTTCATTTCAGCTTTTTCGTAACACGATTCGTCGGTGGACAAAAACTCTAAATAAAGAATGAAAATGCTCACCTAAAAATCATCAAAAAGTTCATATTTGGGGTGCAATAAATGTGAAAGGCATATTGACCTGTCACACGTTTCGATGCAATCTTGATGGTTCATATTACCCTTCTATGCTTGAAGATCATCTTCTTCATGCTGCCAGACGTAAGTAAATGAAAGAAAATAATGTAACATTACTTATTGATGCTTTCATTTTAGATGAGTTTGGTTCATACTGGCGTCTACAGCAGGATAATAATCCAAAACACACAAGTCATACTTGTACACAATTGATCGACGAAGAAGTATCAGAATTATTAGACTGACTATCTAATAATTCGGATGTAAATCCGATCGAGAATATTTGAGCGATAGTGAAACGTAATGTAGAAAAAAGAAAACTTGTAAATATTAATCAACTCGAACGTTTAATAGCTGAAGAATTTCGAAATATTGATACTAGTATTGTAAAAAGTTGTGTGATGTCTATCTCTTATTGATTGTGAAGGTGAACGAATAACATATTGAACTACGATGATATTTGATATTACTCGTTGTAGACTATCAATTTCTATACGAAAACATTTGAAAGGGGCTTCCAATCAGTTAACATTTTTCAGATGAAAAAATCAAAAATGTTAAAAATTTGATTATAGTTATTTTTCTCACATCCGAAAAAACGATATATTTGTCTTATTTTTCTTCAATAAGTGAATAGATCTAATATCAAATTATACTGTCGTGTAGCATCCATCGTGGGCTATCCGCCACACTTTTGAAAAAAATTTAAAAAGCACCTATATAAAAAATAATATCTGTACAAGAAGTTGTGCAAGTTTTTTTGCAAATACCTGTATAATGAAACGACATTAATGTTGGATAGGTTCAATACACGACTCAAAACATAAAAGTGGCGGAATACTTTTGATGTCTACGATATAACCTATTATTCTTCTGTGTAAATCATCTATTTAATTCATAGAAAAATAGAATAGTTAAAGTTTTTTCCTTCATTTTTTCTTAACCTTTAAATCTATATTTTGCAGGTTGAAAATAGAACTTTTTTCAGAAAAATCTTTTACAACTCTAATTGACTAAAGATTTTTTTCTAATCCTAGAATTTGCACAGAGAGCTTAATTATAATTATTTCCTATAATTTATTTCGTAAATGATTATTACAGACAATTATTTAAAGAAATAAACATAATTACTCATATCGCATTATATAGAATTTAGAAAACAAAAAATTTCAATTAGTCTCAATTAGCTTTATGAAAAATTTGAATAAATGAGAACTTATGCAAATGTTTGTAGATTTTTTTTAATTAAAATTTAATCTATATGTATACGAGATTTGTCCGCCCACTCTATTTGATTGGATAGAAATAATATTATATTAATATAAAATTAGAGATTAAATGAATTAGTGGATAAAAAAAATACATTAAATAATTTAAATGAAAACAGGTTATATAATTTGATACATTTTGTCATTAAAATTATGTTCTTGTTAATATTAATTCATAATTTAGTTGTAAATTGAATCTATCTTCTATAATTTCTTTCGTTTTATATTCTAATTATTAACTTATAAAATAATCTTTTGCTAGAATGATCTCAATATAAAAGAAAATCCCATCTCATGTATATTTGATTTATTTCGAATTTAATTTATAAAACACGAATAAATGTCAAATACAACTAATTCTCTATTAAAATCATCGTTTGATATAAATCAAATATCAGAAATACTTTTATGGATGGATAAATATATATTAATTATTATTTATCTAACAGGTTTAATTGGTTCTATTCTTAATATAATAACATTTATTCAAAAAGAAATTCGAATAAATTCATGTTCAATATATTTTTTCTTTACATCAATAACTGATTTTTGTATAATGAATATATTTATTTTAATGGAAATAATAAGTTCATTAAATGAAAATATATTTCATTATATATATGAAAATAGAATTTGGTGTAAACTAGGAAATTATTTAATGTTTATTTTTCCATGTTTATCATCAAGTTATATATGTATGGCATCAATTGATCGATATTGTAGTAGTTCACTTAATCAAAATATTCGAAAATTTAATCATTTTAAAATAAGTCGAATTTGTTCGATAATTATTTTTATTTTTTGGTCTTTAGTTGGATTACATATTCCAATTGCATATGATTATTTTCGAGATATATTAACGAATACAAATCGATGTATAGTTCAAACAAATTTAACAACATTTTTTTTTATTATTGATGGATTTTTCTTTTCATTATATAATGGAGCTATTATTCCCTTATTATTATGTCTTACTGCTTTAATGATTTGTCGAAATGTAAAAATTAGTCGACAAAAAGTTACAATTCAACAATTTACAAAACAAAATCAAAATATTAATTCAAATAAAATTAATCGTCATATGATAAAAATGTTATTAGTTCAAATAATATTAACAACTATTTTAAATATTCCTTATGTTGTACTATATCTTTTTGCTTATTATAATCAAAAATCTTTAGAAACATTTTCTCTTTTATTATATATTATATTTGCATTTATTGCACGATGGTTTTATTATATGAATTATTCGAAAACATTTTATATAAATACTTTAACAAGTACTCTTTTTCGAAAGAGTCTTCGAAAACAATTTATTTATTTTATATATCAATATTAATTCTGAATCCATCTTCTATTTAAAAATGCACTCAAAAACCTTTTTCGCTTTGTCCTCATTCTATATTCATGTCCCAATTGAATTAGCGTTCCATTTTTATATACATGCGTTACTAATGTAATTTTATACAGTATAACGAATACTTACTTGTCATTATGTCAAAAAATAAACCTCAATTATTTTTCTTTTGCCAATAATTGACAGAACATTTTCAATTAGTAACAAAAAACAAGTCATCATTTGACCATAATTAGTCTTAAAAACTAGACTATATTTAATTGCTAAATCTATCTGACTAATTTCTCTATCAAAGAACTGTTTCAGCAATTGATCGAAAAGCAAATCAATATAGCTCTTTTCTTTCATTTTTTCAAATGCTTTATTAAGCAACAAGTTTATTAGAGTTACAGATACATGACACCACCATTTCACTACTATTTTTCCCCTCAAGTTTCAGTATGTATTGAAAACTATTATAGATCAATACCTTTATTGTCTGTTTACTGGACGTAAAATGAAGCATATTCCTAGATGATTAGAAGTAATAAATATTGGCTACGTCATTTATCCAAATAATGAGTTTAAGTAATAGGTGTCGCTATTTATTAATGTAGACTAAGACAAACAAGAGCATTAGACTTCCACAAGGTGAGAAGGTATCATAGATAATCCAGTTTTTTCCATGAACGTCGAATAAAAATCTAATATTTGACAATTATTTCTATTAGGTTGTTAATGAAACTTTCAATACTAAAATGTTCTTATTTCGCGAATAAGTTCATAGTCATTCTGTTGAACATTGGTTGTATGACCAATACTAAAATATAAACTAATAAAGTTTTAACTTTAGAGAATAAAACGATATTAATATTTCTATGTTTATCTAAATACAGAACATCATCTTGACTCTTATTCTGAAAGAAAATGAATATCTACACTAGACTTATTTCATAATTAAATTAATGATTAGGAATAAAACAAAATAATGTATGAATGGCAATAAGATAGATAAAAATAGTATTAGTAAAAATTAAAAAAAAGAAAATCTATATGAAATATCGAAATAAATCTAACGAATCAAAAAACTATTTATTTAGATTAATGTTTGAAAAAGCTTTCTCAATCTCTCTTTTTCAATAATCTATTTGTCAAAAAGAAAATGATCATACATTTAATTAACAACAAAATTTCATCGAAATAACTGACCAGCGATATAAACATGTATATATACGTATATACTTAATATTCGATCCTACATGAATCTTTTCTAAATATTATTCAAAATGTAATTATATAATCATATTCTCTGCTTCCTTTAAATAAAATCGAAGAATAACAACGACATTCGACAAAAAATTTTTAATTTCACATAATCCATGGATTTTATATTTTTTTTCTAATGATTCCTATAAAAAAGAAAATTATCTATTAAAGAAATGTCAATGTCTCATACGAAGAGATAGTTTTATATGTAATAGTAAATTATATAATATGGTGCTACCTTAATTTTATTGTTCTTATATTCGAATGAATAACCTTATGAGATGTCATTCATAATAAGAATTTTAAAATTAAATGCATTCCATTGAGTTTTATATCCATTGAAAATTTTATTCAATGTGAAGAAATTTTTCAAAAACAACAATCATTCTTATTAAAAATTATATTCTATATTCATATACAAAATAAAAAAATACTTTATTTCATTATTTTCACATTTATCAAATATTAATTTGTTTAATAGATACATGTTTTTTTAAATAAAAATATTTAACAAAAAAAAAAAAAACTATCCATCGAAAGACCTTGTTTTTTTTTGTATATACTAGAATAAATTGGTTTTTATCGAAAAAGTCATGAAGCACATGTATAAAAACAAAAAATAAATGATTGTTTTTCTCATTCGAGAATATTTTTTTGGTAAACATAATTCGCACTTTCGTAACCTTCTGAGTTGATTAATCATTTATATTTATATAGAAAACTGTACAAATGACGTAAATAGGACGATATATGAATATAATTTTTATTTATGATTGTATAACGAAACCTGGAGAGAATCAAGTAATTTTCATGTGGGTTTTTTGTTGTATATATTTATTCATGGTTGAATGATTTATCTCTATCAATATTAGAGTATATAAGAACGTTTTTTTTCTTCAATATTAAATAACATTTCTTATTTGAATTATTTCTTATTTAAACAAATTATTTGAAAATGTATCCTGGTTATGGTATGGGTGGTATGGGTGGTATGGGGAACGAAGCCGCAAGTGATGCTATGATTAACCGAATGGTTCCAGGAGGAATTAATAGTAAGTTTTGATTATTTTTTTAGTTAAAGTTGTAAATGAAATAAATGTAATTGAATAGGTGCTGCTGGTGAAATGTTAGATAATATGATGGGTGGAAATCCAAATCCAACAATGGGTCAAGTTTATGGTGGTGCTCCAGGTGTTGGAGGTTTCGGAGGTTATGGATATTAATTAATTAGATTTAATATCAGTTGAAGCTGTAATCAAACAAAAGCTTCTTTTAAATTTTTTTCTTCATTAAAAAATAAATTCTCATGCATATAGGCATATTTAAATTTGATCATACAATTTATAAATGAAAAATTGTGTCTTTAAGATATCCATAAATGTATATTCATTGAAGTGTAATTTAGTACACATAGCCATTACTTACTGAAATCATTCTCAATCTGTGAATGATTTGATGTATTTAAAAGTTAAAATTATGACTTTTGAATGTTGTTCAAATTGATCATAGAGTAGATTTTCTCAAAAATAACATATTCTTATTATAATATCAACATTATCAAGTAATGTTAGAGTATGAATTATCGAATGGTCATATGAACTCTCTATTATAAGTGAGTCAATAATCATATGTTAGTGATCCATTGACTCAAATAGAAATTGAAAGGAAATATTACTTTTCCTTTGTTTTGAAATATTTTTCACTTTTGTTTTTTGTAAAAATAGTCCTCCCCATTTTATACATTTATCTAACCGATTTTGGCCAGAATTTATTAATATTTAAATAACGTTGTCGTCGATTTCATTGCATTCTCTCACCAATATTTGTTTAAACTCATGTTTACTTTTTATTGGTGACGTACATTTTTGAATACCATACTTTAATTTATCTCATATGTTCTTTGGAATTGGAATCAGAACTTTGATATGGTTAATTTAAATGTTATATATCTTTCGCATCTAACTATTTTGTTGGAACATGAAATTTGTGTTTGGCATGATTATCATTTAAGAAAATAAAATTCAATTGAAATCTTATTTTTCTTGGTGATTGAAATAAACATTTTTTAAGAACAATTGTAATATCTTTCACAAATTAAAATTTTATCAATAAATATTACGTTGCCGACTGAAATAACCTCACACTTTTGCATTTCTTTCATGATATTTAATCGTTGGAAGTACACAATTTGGATTAAATTCTCGATAAACCTTTCTTTACATTAGTACTCTTCCATCAGAACCAAATAAATTCAAGTTGGTTTTATTAGATAAAAATGACATTCTTCCAAAAACAACAATCTTGTTCCACGAGTTTGACTGCATAGATCAAATGTTTTTCGTTTGCTTTTATCTATCAATAATGGTTTCTTTCATGCACTTCTTTCAAAATATCCAACGTCATTCATTCGATACTTCATCATGGACGAAGGCATTTCTACTCCGAATAGATTTTCTAATTCAACGTTCGTAGCTAATGACAATTTTCGTCGAACAAAGATCAATATTCTTTGAATCCGATTATCAACACGTTTTGTTATGATCCAGAATATCCATTAGATACAACCCAATAATGACTAATTTTATATGAAGATGGTGATCTTTTTTATGATGAGAACAAAGAGAAAAAAGTACAATATGATCCATATGAAAACATGTACTTTATGCAATGAAGAGAGAGAGAATAGGTAGGCGAATTTATTAACAGAAAAACAAAAGAAACAATGATGGACGAATAAAAAACATTGAGAATTTACTGATATAATTTATTGCAACTCTTTTCGTAAGTTTACTATATCACTAATAAAAAACTGAGAAGATCTAATCAAGATCGTATTCCTTATATTAGTCACTTTTTGCACAGGAAAGAGCATACGTGTATATAAATAAATTTTCTTTCAATACCTCTATTGAACTCAACAAAGTACTATGATATGAACGTTAATTTACTTCTAATAAAAAGTTTCTATTATATTTACAATATTTGTATTTGACTTTCACGTCATTATTCTGATATTATAATAATAATATGTTAGTTTTCAGAGAAAAAAACTAGTATATGATCAATTCTGAATCACATTGAAAACATCATCATTTTATCTTTTATTTACAAAAACTAATCGATAGTTCGAGAATGATCTTAGGAAACAACAACTACAAATATTAAGCTACATTTTATTGAAAACTGTAGCTCAAAAGAATGTGAAGTTCTGGAAATCTTACGAATACAATTTTTCATTCGCCAACTCTATGATTAATTTTAAGTCTCAATGTACATGTATGAGATCACTTGAACGATTGCATCACATATTCAAATTGGTTATGATCGTATACAAGATACATTAACAAATATAATTCGATGTATAGTTAAAACAAATTTAACAACTTGTTTTTTTATTATTAATCAATTTTTCTTTTCATTATATAATAGAACTATTGTTATGTATAACTGCTTTAATAACTTGTTGAAATGTAAAAATAAATTGATGAAAAAGCTACATTTCAACAATTTATAAAACAAAATCAAACAATTATTTTGAATATTCCTTATGTTGTACTTTATATTTTTGCTTTTCATAATCGAAGATCTTTAGAATCATTCTCTTTTTCGAAAGAGTCTTCGAAAATAATTTATTTATTTTATATATCAATATTAATCAACATTCATATCATAAACATATAAACTAATACTCAAATAGAATGAATTTATATAAAATATATATTTTTGTGTAATTTTTTTATGAAATTCACAATATTGAATTAGTTTTATTTTACTAATATAGTCGGAATTAGTCTACTGAACATGATGCTTTTTAAATAAGGATTTAAAGATAAAATATGATATATGATATTTTATTTTCATGAAAAAAGAAATGAAAAAATGTCGAAATGATTGAAGCAGTGTTAAAATATGGAAAAAATAATACTAAACTATAATAAAATTTCTCATATAAATCATCTTCTAATTTGTATATAATATCATTATTAAAAGTAAATCAATCAAGGTCATCTCGGTCTCAATTTCTTTTAAGAAGAAGAAAATTGAATTTGTTTTGTACTTTTTCATAAAGAATTATAATTAGATAATTATTAATGTTATGTGGTTCTTACCTTCCAATCGACCGTTTTGGCCCCGATCTCCTTAAAGACTCTATGGAACTAATCAACAGTCATCATATTTCTTTTGTATAGTTCCTTAGCAACGCAAATAATGGTGGAATGATGATAATAATAAAGTTTGGCAATTCTAGAGTATTCTAAAGCCTTTCTCAAAATTTAAATAGTTATAATAATTTTTTAATCTTCTAAATAGCACCGTTGGTAATTTCAATGTGGATAAACGATTATATTTAATCATTTGATGTTTTATTACATTGGTTATATGACCAATACTAAAATATAAACTAATTAAGTTTTAACTTTAGAGAATAAAAAGATATTAATATTTCTGTGTTTATCAAGATACAGAACATCATCTTGACTTTTGTTCTAAAAGAAAATGCATATCTACACTAGACTTATTTCATAATTCACTTAATGATTAAGAATAAAACAAAATGAATGAATGGCAATAAGATAGATAAAAATAGTGTTAGTGGAAATGAAAGAAAAAGAAAATCTATATGAAATATAGAAATAAATCTAGTGAATCAAAAAACTATTTATTTCGATTAATGTTTGAGAAAATTTTCTCAATCTCTGCTATTCGACTATCTCTTTGTCAAAAAGAAAACGATCTTACATTTAATTAACAACAATTCAAATGACTTCTATGAAAATGAAACTATCTGTTAAAGAAATATCGATATCTTACTCAAAGAGATAATTTTTATATGCAATAGTGAATTGTATAAGATGGTGCTACCTTAATTATATTATTCTTATCTTTTGATGAATAACATTATGAGATGTCATTCATAATAAGAATTTAAAAAGTGAATGCATTCCACTGAGTTTTATATCCATTGAAAATTTTATTCAATGTGAAGAAATTTTTCAAAAACAACAATGTTTTTTCTTTTATTGATTTTTTTGAAAAAATAATTTATCTAAACTAAAAACAACAATCATTCTTTTTAACAATTATATTTTATATTCGTATAAAAAACAAAAAAAATTTTGTTTCATTACTTTAACATTTATCAAATATTAATTTGTTTAATATATAAATGTTTTTTTAAAATAAAAATATTTAAGAAAAAAACAAATCATTCATCAAAAAAGTCATGAAACACATGTATAATAACAAAAAATAAATGATTGTTTTTTTCATTCGAGAATATTTTTTTGGTAAACATTATTCGCACTTTCGTAACCTTCTGAGTTGATTACTCATTTATATTTATATAGAAAACTGTACAAATGGTGTAAATAGGACGATATATGAATATATTTTTTATTTATGATTGTATAAAGAAACCTGGAGAAAATTAAATAATTTTCATGTGGGTTTTTTGTTGTGTATATTTATTCATGGTTGAATGATTTATCTCTATCAATATTAGAGTATATAAGAACGTGTTTTTTCTTCAATATTAACTAACATTTCTTATTTGAATTATTTCTTATTTAAACAAATCATTTGAAAATGTATCCTGGTTATGGTATGGGTGGTATGGGAAACGAAGCAGCAAGTGATGCTATGATTAACCGAATGGTTCCAGGAGGAATTAATAGTAAGTTTTGATTATTTTTTTTTGATAAAGTTGTAAATAAAATAAATGTAATTGAATAGGTGCTGCTGGTGAAATGTTAGATAACATGATGGGTGGAAATCCAAATCCAACAATGGGTCAAGTTTATGGTGGTGCTCCAGGTGTTGGAGGTTTCGGAGGTTATGGATATTAATTAATTAGATTTAATATCAGTTGAAGCTGTAATCAAGCAAAAGCTTCTTTTAAATTTTTTTTCTTCATTAAAAAATAAATTATCTTATGTATCTTATGTAACAATTAATAAAATTTAAATAATAAATTCTCATAATCTCTTTTCTCATAAAGATCAAATTATTTATGATAGAAATTATTGATTTCTAAGTTGCAATAAATAGAAATAAATTTTATATACTATCTTATAACTCAATATAATTTTATGAAATAAAAATGTTGAATAAATCATTTAAAATAGACGGAGGTTAATAGAATTATTTTAAAAAATGTATAATACGTTTGCTTTAATTTCATTAAATGAATTCGTTTTTTATTGATTGTGAACAGTTATTAAAGCTTACATTTTGTTTTCGATTATATAAGCAAATATTTTACTAAATCTAAATATAATTAATGTATAAAAAAAAACTTTTGCATGGACTCAAAAATCATTCTATATTTTTTTGCATAGTTAAAAATATGAAAACGATCTTTAATTTATATCGAAGAAATTTAGTAAAATAATTGAATTCATCTTCTATGTTTCAACTGCCTGTTTGAAAGTCTTTCATTAATCAGTTGAAGAATTAATTTTAAAAAAGATCAATGTATTATTCGATATTGGTTTTATAAGCAGGTCAATCTATAAGGCGAGGTGTGACAATGCCACACCTTCTGTCCACGTAATATTTAATTAGCTCTAGATGTACGAATATTACGTAGTTAAATTTGTAATTTTAATCTCTAAGTCGGTGCATCAGTGATTGATTTTGTAATAAAATATTTTTTTTATATAAATATATCATATTATTGATATTTGTAATGAAAAATAATTTCTTACTCAATAAAACGATATTTATTTTTTTTCGACCATGCTTATTTAATATACAATTGTGTATTCATATTGTGCATATACAATTATAGAAAAAAACATTTTATTTTTCCTTTCTTTTTTGCCTCTTTCTATCAGATACATACAATCATTTGTATGTATATGCAATTTTAGTCAATACTTCCTAGACGTATCCTTGGGAGCACTCATTGGGGCATTACTAGAGATTAATCATAATATTATTCATGATTGAGAAATCAATGACCTTCTCTTGTATTCTCTCTTTTGTAAATAGAACTGTATGTATCCATATTAAAAACACAAAAGTATTCTTTGATGGACTAATTTTAATTTAATTTTTGAATTGATACGGATGGTCTAATCGTTACTATTAATAAATATTATTGACATGATTGAAATGAGAAATAAAAAATCAAGTATCTGCAATACGATCTCAACCGTTTTTGACATTGATTATACACAAAATAGAAATAGTTTCGCATGAATTTTTTCACTATTCTATTCCCTTCAAGGTACTATTTGTGTAGATGCAAATGCATTATAGACGAAGATTATTATCTTAATGGTGTGCCTTGTTGTCGACCGAACGTCTATATACAAAACTGATTTATTTTCATGAAAATGCATGATAAAAATGTTGTTTTGATGACCTAGATGATTTTTATTTAAAAATAATTACTATAGAATAATAATTACTGTAACATTAAAAACTGATTTGATCTTCTTTATGAATAATTAATATAAAAAATAGATCAAAATGTTCTTCATTTAATGACTCATATTTTTATTTGAAACAATTAGCTCGATTTTTTCTCCTTAGCAGAAGATGATTGATTTTAAGGCCTGGTCTTCCTTTTTTAATTTTTATTTAAAAAAACAAGACAATCTAATAAATTTAAATCTTGCACAAATACTTTAAAAGTCAAAGTCTCTTTATAAAAAATAGTTTTTTCTAATAATAAAGTAGAACGAAAATACAAAAAAAAACAACTGAGTAACAATCACAATATTGAGATTTTTAACAATGAAAAATATATTTTGATTAAAACGAAAACTTTATCTAATATTTTTATTATAATACTTTATTTTTGTATAAAACAATTATATATGATTGTTGAAAGTCATTCTATAACTATGAAATATTTGCATATTTATATATACAAATATTTGAAAGATCATTCATCAAAATATCCATATTCAAAAGTCATTTATAAAACTTTTATTTTTCAATTATTTAGATAAAACAAATTTTGAGCCCGATTATTGAGATTAATTAAAATAAAAAATAATCAATCTGATCAAGAGCATTCTTTTAAAACCAATTATCATAAGGAACCATGAATGATATTTTTTTTTTGAATAACAATTTTTACAAATCATAATAGTATTGAAAAAAGTCATGCAATTTAATGAGTACAAAATAATAATAATAATAATGTTTTCTTAATCTTTTGTTAAAGATGCTTTTACTTTTTTGGGTCTACTTTCTTCTTTTCTTCGATCAATTATTTGTGGAACCGTTTTAAAATCCTATATAATCATTAAACCAATTGAATGAACACATGAATATTCCTTTTGACCAAAACGACAGGTACAATACCAAGGTGCTGTTATACGTAAAAAATCTACTATATGTCCTGAATTAAACTAACTAAGATATTCATCATATGAATTCCATGATATTGTATAGTACTGATAATTTCTGTTTTAACAAATCTAAATAACCGGGCTCGTTTCTATCTTTTTTTCTATCAATTTTCTACTTGCAAAAAGCTAACAGTTATATAAGGTTGAATGTCAGCACTTTGTATTTGAATTTTCATTCATTTAATAGATTTTTTTAAAAAAACAAGTAACGCTCGTCTAAAGACTCGCCCAGTTCTTTCTCATAGAAATCATCTTTCTAAACTACCATCAAGCTATTCATTTATAAATTTAAAAAAATCGAAGCCAGTTTCAAGTTGCTCGACATCAACTGCCTTTGACCACACTTCATAAAATTTTTATGCAACTGACTTCAGATTTGAACTCCTCGTCCTCGATTGCCGTTCGGTCAACCATTTTAAAAAAAGTTTTTCTGTAAAAAAAGTGGTTCTTTGTGTGAAAAACGGATCCGAAAAAAATTTTGAAAAACTAACATCAGATTCGAGTTCCTCGGTTCAGATTACTCTTTGGTTAAGCTTTATAGAAAATATCAATAGAATGTTATTTTGACCTTGTACGGACACACAAGCAAGCAAGCAGACAATTTATGTTTGGAAGACTCTTCTCTACGAGAAAGAGAATAATAGCGTTTTTCGCTTTTAGAATGGACAAAACTTCGATCGTGCAAAACGATGTTCTTTTTAATATAAAATGATTTAAGTTTTTTTCTTATTTTGCCTTTTCAGTAACCAATATGCCTTAATAAAGAAAAAAACAAAGTATATCAAAAGATGCAGCGTCGGAAGCTCTACAATTTACAAAAACAGCTCGTTTTATATGCGCATTTTATGTTCAAAATTCTGTGCGACTGATTTTAACCGATACGAAAATATTGTTCTTCTTTCTTCCTATATAAAACAAACTGTTTTTTTGTAAATTGTAGAGTTCTTCATGCTCCATCTTTTATAGCATATTTTGTTTTTTTAATACAATGTATTAAATGAATGAAATTTCAAATACAAAGTGCTGACATTCAATCTTATATAACTGTTAGCTTTTTGCAAATAGAAAAATCGTCGATTATTTTCTATATCGTTGAAACTTGTTCATATAAAAAAACAACTCGATGTATCTATTTATCATTTAAAAAAGAATATGTTGAGAAAGTTAAATATAATATTGAAAATAACCGTCAAAAACTTTTAGGAAGGAACTTTCAGAATACACTGTATCTATATTTGAATTAAAATAGTATCTTTGAAATTTTTCTAATAATGTTTTTAAATTATTGTCATTTATTCTATCGGATATATAAATAAATGATTTTAATTTAAATAAATCTATTTAAAAAATTTTTATAAATATTAATGAAATTGAAAGTTTTTACTATATAAAATTTTGAAAAATAATTTTAACTTTTATACTGGTTGATCTATTCGTTTATCTATAATAATTATCAATCATGATTATTACCTCAAATCTTCTAAATTATTTTTATATCAAAAAATATATCATGTAAAATGCGTATCGAGTACGTTAATCTTTAAAATTTTAGTGAATCACTTCGGTATTCAAATAATAAAATCTTTTTTACAATTATAATAAATAAACAGTTTTATTGTAAATTAATAATGTTTTAATAAAATGATTTGGTTGAATTGAAAATAGTCCTTTTATTAAAGTTAAAGTTTCATTAATAAAAATATTTTTGTTAAATTCATCAATAATTGATCGTACTTTGTAAAGACTATCTCAATTAATTTAGTTTTAATTCGAAACTCTCTAATTTATTCATCAATGACCTTCTTGAACATCTATTTAAAAATGCCAAAATTTTTTCATTAATTTATGTGTAATAATATATTCTTCATAAGGAAATAATTTGTGTATCATTAATCTACGCGTATAGAACGGTAATCATTGAATAGTATGATGAAACATACATGAATGAGTTAAATACAATCTATGAATACCAATAATTGTCAATTTCTTAATAAAAAAAAATGCGAACATATTGGCATTCATCAAGTATTGGAATGATTATGTCGTGTTTTGAATATTGATAGTAACGCAACTATTGTGTAAACTTACTTTTCTAATACAGCTTTCTTGTAGAAATATATTTATAATTTTTCTTTGAAAGAAATTCTAATAGCGACATATTTTCATGATGTATAGTATTTAATACTCAATTGAATCATATCTGAAGGATATTGATAATCATTTTTTGAAGTTCTTTTGACTTGAAAATAGAGTCACCAATGTAACTCATTCACTATTTATTTATTGTTAAAATTCTACTGAATTTGAAGAAATTTTTATAAACAGAGTGATATTTTTTCTTTTGTTGATCTATTTCAAAAAAAAATCACTAAACTTTAAATAAAGATTCATTTTGTTATTTATTAGATTTTATTTTAATATTTAACAAATTTTAGTTTAATTGAATAAATCATTATTTATAAATAATACAACTAGTGCGTTTGATTATTATTTATTTTTAGGTAAATTTATCGACAAAATATATTTAGACACGTGGATAAGAAAAATATGTTGGGAATTTTTTTGTTGTATAATACATGTATAAAAATAAATTATACGCACATAACTTTTAGTCATTAATGAATCATTTATATTTTTTCTAGAGATTTTGTCATCATTATTTTCAATACAAATATCTATCAAAATATTATTTATGAATAATTATTTGAAGAGGCTTCGAGAAAAACAAGTTTTTCTCATAATATGTTGTTTATTACAAAGATAATGTCATGCTTCAATGATTTATCTCTGTTAAACATAAGACTATATAAGAACAGATTTTTTTTCTTCAATATTAAGTAACATTTCTTATTCGAATTATTACTTATTTCAACTACTTATTTAAAAATGTATCCAGGTGCCGGTAATATGCAAGAAGCTGTAACTGATCAATGGATCAATCAAAATGTTCGTGGAGGAGTTAACAGTAAGTTTTTATTAATTTTTACTAAACTGTTAATTGAAATTAATATAATTGAATAGGTGTTGCTGGTGAAATGTTGGATAATGCATTAGGTGGAAATCCTAACCCAACAGGTGGTCAAATATATGGTGGTGCACCTGGTGTTGGTGGTTATGGATATTAATCGATTAGATTTTAAAAATAAATTTAAATTTAAATTAAGTTAATTATAATAAATGCAAATATATTTTTCATTAATAATAAAAAAATCTTATGTATTTTAAGGAATAATTAATAAAATCTTATAAATAATTTTCTCGTCTTTTCTTTTTTTTTTCTCATAAAAATGAATTTATTTTAAATAAAATTACAATAAGTAAAACTATGACATATTTCAAAATCTAATATACTTCACTATGTTTGCAATAATTCAAAAATAAAAATAGATGAAGAACTACGATTTTTATCAATCATTCTCATAAAATTTTGCTTTTCATATATAATTCAAATAGAGATACTTCAATTCTATAGTTTAATACATAATTTTGAAATAATTTCATCTTATATAATATTGGAGAAAATGACATTCGTATGTCTCCTCTATCGATTAATAGAAATAGTCGTTTTTCATTTTGTTTTTGAATGAATTGTAATAATAATGAACATCAAATATAATTAATTTTCATTAATGATAGACATTTATTTGAATATCTCCATCACAACTCGAGTAAATGTGCTGATTTTTTAATCAACAATAGAGATATATTCAAGGTTCATATCGGTAAAGATATGTCTAGAGAGATCCTTTTTTAAGTATCGCTATCGATTTCAACAGAAAAATTTGACTTTTTTTACAAATTGGAAAAAAACTAATGCACTTAATAAAGAATCTCTCTAAGCATATAATCTTTATGAAGATAAACCCTGAATATGTTTCTATCACAGATTAAAAAATCAATCTGTTCACTCGAACCGTAGTGGAAATATTCAATATTTTTTATTTTAAACATATTTATGACTCACTATGTATATCACGTACACAATTATACACTAAAAAAGAAAACATTTTTTTCTTTCGTTTCTTTTTATATAGACTCAATAATATATAAATGTTTTATCATAGTACATGTGTCTAAGTAAATCGATAAGATAAAAAACAAGACGATTTTATCATCTAAAAACAAAAAACGTGTTGATTATGTTACGCTTCAATGATATATTAATAAATTATTAAATCAAATATTTAATTCAGAATTTTTTCAAAAGGAAATTACGTTTTGTTGATTTGAAATATATATAGAATTGAACGAATTAAATAAGTGAACTAGAAAGAAGACTATCTCAATAGTATAATGTATAAACAAAAAAGAAATCTTCAAATGACGAAATAGATTTTAAAGATTTGCAATTGTATTTACTTAATTCTCTATGAAGTTAAGCAAAAGATATTCAACATTTCAAACATTGTTCCCATTTTCTTCAACTATTTCCGATATAAATCGAAGAAGATAAGACATAAATATATAGTTTACAAAAGTTGGAAGATCTTGATCGTTTTAAAACGAATTTAGTATATTAACTTTTTCAGAGCTTACTTTCATTTGAATTAAACGGAGAGAACGAACATATTTCAAAGTATTCAAAAATATCTTGTCTCTTGTTTTATTTTCTTAAGATTTATTTAAAATAACCAAAAGTTTATAATTGAAAATATATTTGAAAGTTGAGCTTTATGTACACACTTGAAATACTTTGTTAAATTTCTTTATCTTAAATTTTCATAAGATTAATTGTAATTAAAGTTTGTAGGATATATGACAGTACATCCGTTGCATGAGACATAGTATGTGGCAACTCTGTGTCCTATACACTCGACAGGATGCAGAAATAAATCGATCTTATCTCGCATATCACGGAACTCTAGTCTTTGTATTTGTCATGATTATTATGTCGTGGGAAAAGGTTCAATATGCACAATTTTTAATAAAGTCTATTGACGAAAATAACGAAATAAGAGACGTTCTTTTGATAATTAATTATATTTGGAAAAAGAAAATGATTTTGTTTCTAATTAAAACATAAAAATGTAATAAGAATTGTTAAATATATTAACTTAAAACAAAGAACAATAAAATATATATATATTTATAAAACTAATTAGGAATAAATCCATGATTTTTATTACTATGAAAAGGACAATTATATGTTATCGAAGCTTTTGTAATAAAATTTATTTGTGGATAATTAGCAAGAATCCAAGCATTTCCTTTAGTTGAATAAGCATCTTGATCAACACCATCTGTACTACCTATTCATTCAAAAACAAAAAAAATAAATTCAAGATATTTTATTTAATTCAAAATTTTAATTCTTACCTGGAGTTGGATTAAATATAGCATTTGCCGTATCGAAGCCAGTTGTTACAATTCCTTAAAAAAGAAATAAAAGAAAAAATAAATATTATACAATAAACTGATATATTACCTAATGGTGCAAAACCTAATAAATCTAAACGTGTATTATTAACATAATTAATAAATAATTGTGTAGTACGAGTATTAGGACCAGCAGTAGCATAAGATAAAGTACCAACAATATTAGACATTCTTACAGGGTCTAAAAAATATATATTAAATAAAATAAAAAAAAGTAGAATAAATCTTAAATAAAAATTTACCATCAAGAATA
>JAJEKB010001448.1:654560-718509 GCA_022393335.1 Macrotrachela quadricornifera | reverse complement strand
AAAAAAAAGTAGAATAAATCTTAAATAAAAATTTACCATCAAGAATAGGTTTATTCCAAATTTGATTTTGTATTGGATCACCACTAATTCCAAATTGTACAACAAATTTTGGTACAACACGAAAAAAAGCTGAAGGTACAGAATAAAATTGTGAATTAATTATATCAAATAAATGATTTGCTCCAATTGGTGCCCATTGTTGAGTTATATTTATTATTATTGGATTACTCATATTTTTAACATTCGTATCAAAACGAATACAATAACTTGATGGATAACTATTTATACAATTACATAATACACTTATACTAATTACTACAAACAATAATTTGTATAAAACAGACATCTAAAAATATTCAATTTTAGTATAAATATAAAGTTTATTAACTTATTTTGTATATTTAATAAACAATGATTATACTTCATTTTTTATATTCTATCTTATCTATCTATTTATATTCTTTATTTTACTGTTCGTATCATATCGTTATTTCTTTCTTTTCTTATACGTGACCTATAGAGAATAATAATACATACTCGTGTTTGTGACCATTGAAAAGTTCAACTTTTTCAGTGTATATTTAATTGTCAAAAAAAAAAAAATAAAGGTAGTATGAATACATTCCTTTATCGATAGATTCTTAATATGTATTCACATTTAACAATTATGGTTTTTTTTCATGTCATCTGTAGAGCAACAATTTATTAAATACTTTATCATACTTAAAACTTTTTTTTTAAAGATAGCTTATCTTTTTTTTTTTTGAAATTCTCTATAATAATATTCAATATATGATATTGTTTGGCTGAGGGAAATTTTATTTGCTTTAAGATACTTGGCATTCGTACCACAAGAATAGCCAAAACCTATTTTTTATACCTCGGTATGGAAGTACGGGTGTAAATCGACAAATCGATTGAGAGATATTCCAAAATAAGTCTTTGAAATATTACCAGTAGTTCCTGTTAGCTTGATTTTTATAGGAAAAATCGCGATATTATCGGGGCAGGAAAATGACCTTAACATCACTTGTCCTTTCATGATATTCGAAAGTACATTAAGTCTATTTACGATCAAAACTTCCTTATATTTGATTTTTCTGTAAATAACTCAGGATGAATTGAAAGTTTAATAGAGCGGTCGTAAACCGATTTTAAAGATCTATGAATATGAAATTTTTTAAGACTCTTTCTTGTCTCGCTGAAATCTTTCTGTAGATTAAGTATGAGCTCAAACAGCATATTACAATTTAGTTGATTTCCTCGTTAGTATTAATAAAATGCTAATACATTTCAATAATAAATTTAACTTTATTATTTGTCTTTTGATAATTAAATAAAAACCTATTGTAGATTCAAATGATGAGAAAGAAAAATCTATTTCTTACCTATCATCTGTTATCTTTGTATGTTGCCCTTTTTTGTCACATGGTTGATTACCTTTGCACAATAAAAAAAGATAACCGAACGATGGTTTTCTTATTGTGACTATAGAGAAACTATAATGCATTTCTTCTCAGGATTACTTTTCCTTACAACCGCTTTTTTTATTTATCTAATATAAAAAAAAAAGAATGGATATACTAGATTAATAATACATACAAATGATTCAAATATCATAATGATCAGTTAGAGAATGATAAAACTTATCAAGATATCGATTATGAGATGATTATTTTGTAAAAATTTGAGTGAAAATTAAATCAATAATGTTGTATAGAAATAAGGAAAACTTTCATTTGAGACGATTTTTTATATGTACACAGAATTTTGAAATAGGAAAGAACTTTTTTAGAATTTATTCGAATAAATTGCCAAAAATATTTTGTAAAAACTTGTTATTTGATCAATTCATTCGATAAACAGTATGTTTTAAGTTATCTCTTTCAAGTTTTTCTTTCAATAGGAGCTACGGAAGCTTTACAGTATAAATAATATACAACGGCTTATTAAAGTGACATTTAACAAGAAACGGTAGTGATAATTGTTGTTATTACTCAACTTTATACATTATAATCATTCATTTTTCACTTTTTTATTATTATTATGGTATATAGTGGGAGCAAAGAATAAAACCAGGAGAATTTTTCGAAGAGCGAAGATGGAAAGAAGAATCGTTCGAAGCAAAAAAAATTACATTTGACTCAAGTGAATCTGGTATTAGTTCATATATACCAAAAACTAATGAAGTCAGATCAGTAGATTATTTTCGTTTGATGTTTAACCATACTCGGATGCAAACAATTCTTCTAGAGACAACTAAATATCAAATTTATGCAATGTGACATGAAAAATTACCTGAACGATACCAAAAAGTAATTGATGCTATCGAATCTGGAATGTATACATTTTTTTGCACTGCATATGCTAATGGCTCATATAAAAAAAGTCGAATAAAAGACTACTGGTCTACTGATCTTTTGATTGTTACAACTATGTTTGTAGATATGATGAGTAGGGACAGATTTCATTTACTCTGACGATTTCTAGACTTCAATAATAATGAATATCAATCATCTGATGATAAACTATATAATCATTCATTTACGTGAAAGATTCAGAAAAATTCTAGTTCCTTGTCAAAATTTGTGTATTGATGAAAGCTTGATGTTGTACAAAGGGCGAATGAGTTTCAAACAATACATTCCATTTAAAAGGATTGATTTCGAATCAAAATATACCTTATATTTGATGTTCATACTGGGATCGCCTTAGACTCCATTGTTTATACAGGAGCTACCGCTGATACAATAAGATTTCCAGATGTCGAAATTTCTGGTCCTGGAATAGTATATAGAGTGGGTTTACTATAGTTTGAAGATAAAATTATCAGTGGTCAACAAGTTTATAAAAGTACAGATAATATACTGGCACTGAAATGGTATATTAAAAGGAAAGTTACAAAATGCTATCTACTATTCATCGACCTCAAATGAGATTTACAGGAAAATATAATCCAAAAATCAAACAATCGATTTGAAAACCAATTTCAATAACCGATTATAATTACAAAAGAGGAGTAATTGACAAAGTTTATATGCTAACTAGTTTTGTTGAATGTATAAGAAAATCTGTCCAATGGTATAGGAAATTATTTTTTTCATATGCTTGATTTATTAGTTCTCAATACATATTTACTTTACAAAATGAAAATTAGGAAAAAATCTCAATTGGTAAACCTTCGTTTACAACTTATACGTGCAATTTTACAAACTTACCATACTCCAAAGACTATAATTGGATGACTTGTACATGGCTGTAAAGCAACTGGACTTACTGATAGACATTTTTCAACTCTTATGTCTCAAACAACTGAAAAAAGTTTTGTTTATGCACATACTAATAGAAGACCCAAAACGAGAACAAATTCACGTCATATGTGTAAAGATTGTGATCTGGGTCTTTGCGTAGTTATTTGGTTCGAAGAATTTCATACTTTAGTAAACTTTTAATTTTTTTCTTATTGCAACATAAACTAGTTGCATTTTCTAAATGAAATCCAACTGTAGCAATTAGAACCATTAATAACTTTCAAAATATAATTAGTTTTGGTAAGATAGCTTCATTTTTTTATTGTGAAAAGATAAGTTCGTCATCTAAGGGTTAAGTTAATTATCGTATATATTATGCCAATCATAAGAAAATCGAAGAAAACTGATCGACTGAACATACTAGAAAATACATGTTTAAAAGAAAAAATTAGTTTATTGTTCATAATTTTTTTTGTATTAATTTACATTCACTCTGACAGACAAATTTTAATATAAATTACTCATCGATTAAAAATAAAAATTAGTTAGTAGATAATTCTTTTATTTTTTTTTTTGTCAAGTTGATACATTTAAATCAGTTATTTGACGATGACGAACACAAGCTTGTCGAAAGTTTTCATAGATTTCTTTGCCTTTACCACGTACAAATGTAACTAATCGTGGTGCTAAAAGATTAAGAGATGCATTTAATCCACCAAATATACCAATAATAGTTGCAATTAATATACTAATATCTTTATGTACTGTAATTGTATAAGAACAATATATGGGATTACATGTATAATAAAAACTAGTATAATTGAATTTTGTATTCCATGATTCAATAAACATATCATCAACAATTCCTTGAAGTTTTGTATTTGGAGGAAATCTTGAACTATAACGAAGAGATTCTAATGTAAGAGTATATGTTGAAATTGTAGATTTTTCTATTATTTCAAGACAAGTTTGATTAAAAAAACATTCTAATGTTGAATCCATTAAAGTATTAACAAAATTACATCCACTCAATAAAGTTGGAATTGAAAATGAAGTAGAATTAGATGAAATTATAAGATTTGTTTTACAATTTGGTATTATATTACATGTACATGTTGGAGAATTTTCTGTAGATAAAGGATCAATTTGAAGTTTTGATACATTATAATAAATTCCATATGATGGCATTTCTTGTTGTGGCATAACCCATTGATATGTTGGTATAATACGTGCAATTATAAATGATCGACGAAATGCACCACTTATAATGAATGTTTGTTTAATAAAAATTTGTTCGATTCCAGTTTTAACAGTCTCTTGTGAATTAAGATTAGCTGAAATCCATTTACTTGTAAAAAAATCATCTATAGCTTCATTAACAGCATCTTGTGCTAAGTCACATAATTGTGCAATCATTTGAAATTGATAATATGCATTATATGAAAAATCATATTTTATTGAAATTATATCATTGAATAATTCTAAAAAATTAAACCAAGGTTTTTTAATAAACATTGATGAACAAATTGGATGATATATTGCTTTTGTTTCATAAAATAAACCATAATCAATTGCAATTTGACTACAAGGACATGATAATCGTTCAGAACCAAATTTTATATTAAGTTCTTCATAAGTTGTTAATGATGGTTTTGATATTGTTATTGTACGAGTTTCATAACTTGCCAATGTATATGAACTTAAAATAGATAGAAATAGTATAAGAGAAATAACATAGAATCGAGTTGCAATACGACCATTATCTAATTCATGATTATCTTCTGAATCTTTAGTATAAAAATTAAGTTCCTGAAAATAACTATGGAATGCTGTTCTTATGTATCCAACAGGCATTTTTACTTCTTACTGTTTATTAAATAAATAAAAAGAATGAGTTTTTCTTTAACAATAAAATATATTTCTTAAAAAAGTAGAGCAAACCATTTATTTAATGAGAAAATGCGAGACATAGTGAAATAAATTATCAAGTCATTTTCAGCGTTATTAGAACTTTTAATTGTGTAAAATTTCGGTCATTTATAGTTTGATTATTCAAATGCTAAAAATAGAACATAAATATGTCAAATTTTCTTGGACAAGAATTAACATTTAAAATCAGCTTTTTTTTTACATAAGATATATCAAGTAATTCTCAAAAAAATTTCCTATAATTTATAGAATATAATAGTCACAATAAAGAAATAATACATCTTAATAACACATATGCATCTTGAAATTTTCTTTTTTCTTTATGTAAAATTATTGTATCTATTAAATAGATTTTTAAAAGATAAAAAAAATATAATACGTAAATTTCTCTTTTCCAAAACACTATAAAATTTCCTTTAAAAGTACTAGTATTATTTTTTTATGAAAATCATTAGTTAATTGACGATTGAAGCCGGAACAGTCTTTATTCAGTTATTTTTTAAAAAAGCTAAATTAATTTCATATACTGGTTTTTATAGATATTTTAACCTGATTATTTCATACATCTGTTTTAGACAGATTTGTATGAAAAAGAACAGTAAAAATCTCATAGAAATTTTTTTTTCTCTCGAAATTTTGAAATACTTTGTAGACACATCCAGGTCGAATACGACGATTGTATTCAACTAAAATACGATTATTTTTTTTTACTCCAAAACGATAGTCATCTATGTACTGCATTTAGATTAATCTGAACAACAAATGTAGTGATAAATATTATTTTAAAAATATATACAGTATATTTTTCGTTGAAAAGCGAAAGACGTATATAAATCTACATCTAGATATTCATCAAAAAATAGAATCAATTGTTTTATTTCGAATTAATTTATTACAAAAAAAAATAATTTATAAATAAAAAAAGCTTCAATAAATTGAATTAATTATAAAACCATTTAATAAAAATAAATTTATCCTTCAAGTAATCTAAGATAAACTCCATTGGTCCATCCAAATCCATCTTGTAAAGGATAATTTCCTCCTCCACCTTCACTTTCATCAACAACATTATATTTTTCAGTCATTTTACCTGTTTCTTTAAAAATTGTATCATTAAGATGTAACCATCGAGAACGTACTTCATTAGCTAATTGATCAAAACCATAATTTTTAAGACCTTTATATGCTATCCAATGTAATGGAGCCCATCCAATAGGTGAATCCCATTGTTGACCAGTTCGTTGAAGTGTTGTTTGAAGGCCACCTCTTTTAAGAAACTGATCCTGTAAACGTTGTTTAACATGTTGTGCTTGTTCTTCTGTTGCTATATTAAAAAAAAGTGGATAAACACCAGCTAATGATAGTGCTGGTGTTGTACAATTAGGAACAGGATCATAATCCATAAAAAATTTATATTCATTCGACCAAAATAAATTTTGAATAGTTTCTTTTCTTAAATTAGCTAATTGTTGAAATTGTTGACTTAGTTCTATATTTTCATGAGAATAAAGTGAAGCAAGAAGACTTTCTAAAAAATAAATTAAACAATTAAGATCAACAGGAACTATATCAGCAGCTCTATTTGATTCTTTTGACTCTTCATCAATAAACCATCGTGAACTAAAATCCCATCCTGATTCACAAGCAGCACGATTATGTGAATAAAATGTTTCTGCAGTTATACCAAATATTGACATAGATCTTTCACATTCACCAACTTCTTTTGGATAAGATTCTGGACGTGGTGTTGTTAATACATCAAAATATCGATTTAATATTTTACCATCTGGTAAACGAACAACATGCTACAATAATAAACCATATACAAATAAATGATTTAATATTTCAAATATGAAGATATAAAAAATTTGGCTTATTTTTTTGTTAAATAATTTCAAAATAATAAACATACTCTATGAAACATATTTTTTTCTGTTAATTGATCTTGTCCCATCATCCAAAATTTATATTCTTTATGTAAATGAGATAAATATTTTCGTTGAAAATTTAATGGATTTTCATCATAATCAGATAATAATTGAACCATACAAGCAAAAAATGGTGGTTGAGATCGACTAAGATAATATGTTCGATTTCCATTTGGTATAAAACCATATGTATCAATTAAATAAGCAAAATTATTAAGCATATGTTGAGCAAGTGGTAATTGACCGGGTGATACTACTAAACCTAACATTGTAAAATATGAATCCCAATAAAATATTTCTCGAAATCTTCCACCAGGTACAACATAAGGATAAGGAAGAGCTATTCGAGAACTTCCTTCAACTGGTTCATCAGCTGGACGAGATAAAATATCCCATAAACGATTTATATGTTCAACTGTTGAAATATTCATATCACTTGAAAAATTTTTTGCAGGTGAATGTGGTAAATTAAAATATTCTTCAACAAATTTTGATAGATCAAAATCGGGTAAATTTTTCTTTTGTTGATAAAGTTCAACCACTTGTTCTGGTGGTAGTTTTGGTACACAATCAACAAATGTTTTTGTATCAGAAAAAACATGTTTTAATTGTACTTCCTGATAAAGTTCTCCAAATAAATTATCCGGTGATAAATAATGATCATCAATTAAACTTGTTTTAGACATTTTTATTATCTGAAATAATTTACCAAAAATAGAACTTGTTTTTAACCATCGAATCATTCAATGACTATTTTTTTCGTCTTATTTACAATTTAGAATAGCTCTTATTTGATTTGTTCAGTCTAAATAAAACGAACAAGAATGTTTTTTTTCTAAAAATTAACAATAAAATGTTCCAACAAATTTTTAAGCTACAAAAGAGATAATCTTAATAAAGAATGCTTTTAATCTTGCATAATACTTAAATTATTCCCTTACTTTGATCCACTATTGTCCGATATGATTATCTTCTGGCATATTACATGAACAAAAATTATTGTACATGTTTTTTTTTTATTCTAATCAATATCAGAACATTGAAGAATAAGACTTGATGAAAAATATCTAATAGAAATTAATTTATTGATTGAAATGTGTATATCATTGAAAATAATTAGAAGTAGATCATGAACAAATGTCTGCTAAATATCAATCATGCAGACATATACATCATTGAAACCGACTTCAAGTGAATCATCTGCAATGCATGATTTTTAACATCAAAGTTTATGATGAACAGAATACATCAATTAAAGAGAATATCTATCAATAAACATTAACATACACAAAAAATTGACAAATCATGATCGAAAATAGTGTCGACATAAATTAATGTGTCATCGATATTTTTTATGATAAACATAATCTCTATCGAAGAGAGAGAAAAAAACATACTTCTGAAGTTATGAATTAGGAAAAGTACCGAAAAATAACAGAAAGTACCAAAAAGTACAGAAAAATAACAAGAGATATGTTTTTTCTTGTTGTTTTTTTCCCACAAACAAAACAAAACTGTTCTGTTCTGAGAACAGAGGTACTGATAAATACGGAGACTTATGCTTTTTCTCCTTGGTTTTCCGATAAACAGAAACAAAATATGCTGTTTTGGAATGAGAACCACAAAAATATGCTTTTTTTTCTTGTTTCTATGACTCCCCAAAAATCGAACTTTGAAAAGAAAACTTTTTTTTATATATATACGACCTTACTTTTTAATCACATTTGAAATCTTTTTCAGACGTACTTAGGAAACAATTGAGTGCTTCTTCACTTTAATCACAGCATCGTCACCCTTACCCAGTGCTGTGTGTGTGAATCAGATCAAACAGTGCAAGTTATGATTAAAGTGAAGAACTATCGCTTACTTCGAACAACTGCTATATATTTATACTTATTTTGATTGACAGATTCATAAAGTACTCTATCGAAAATAATTATAAATATAAATGTCGTTTGAGAAGAATGAATAAGTACAAAGAAAAAAAGATACTGAGAAAGAGAACCATGTTTCTTTTTGTTAGTCATCTCTTTTGTAAGCAAATACCAATCATCTCTTTGTCCTAAACAATGACATCTATTGATGAAATACCAGGGTATTCAATATTCAAACATATTTGTAACTGATATTATTTCATGCAAACGTGAAATAGAATTTGTTTATAGAATTTCATCTAATTGAAAATTGTTTTAAAATACTTTAGCTGGGATCAAAGTCAAATGGGTTGGTGAGTAAACATTATTATGCACTTAATCGCAATAGTTATTAGTAATTTTTCTTATCATGGTGGTAATGAGTCATTTTTGAGTTAAATAAATAGAAACTACCGAATTACATTATAAATCATATTTATTACCGCGAACGATTCATACAGTAAGCCTTTCTATTATTAGATGTCTTCATAAATTAGTCAATAAAATTGCATTGAAACAATAGCAGTACATCACATAATGAAATCTATTCTTTATTGATTATCAGTTTATAAACTTAATGTATAAGCATATAATATAAGGAAGAATTATAATCTATAATTAGTAGCGGAACCAAAAAATTTTTAGAGAAGCTCAATTTCTTTTAAGACTCCTCTAGGGGGGAGCTGACATATGCATTGCCAATAGTTTCAAAATATCCTAGGGAGAGCTCAGCTCTCCCTAAGCCATCCCTAATTTCGCCGCTATATATATAATATGATTCAAGTACCAATGAATACAGATTTTATTTAATAATATGGCATTTTCTTGATTTGTATACCTGATATTTTATTGATCATAAAATACTAATATATCGTTTTGTTGTAGACTATCGAAAACTAAACGCAATAACAATAAAAGACTCTTCACTATTACTGAATAGAAAATGTACTGGTAAAAATTTCATGAAGCAAAATAGTATTTATTGTATAATACAGGCTATGGCATTTAAAAATACCATGTTTGACATTCAAAATCATTTTCCATCTCACAAAACGTGGCTAAAAATATATTAAAATCTTTTCATCACTTTTATCGCGCTATTTAGATGATATCATCGTGTTTTCAAAATTAGCATAACCAACTTTATTATTTAAAATAAGTAGTATAGACATTAATCGAGTAGAATTTTATTTCAAACTTTCTCCATAACGAGTACTGTTTTTACTAATATATTATAATGAACTATATGAAGTAAAAAAAACTACCATTGCTGATATAAAAAAATCTCGTATATTATCACAAGTTATAGTATAAATTAAGCTAGTACGGAAAATTTCTACCAAAAACTTTACTACAATTACTGCATCAATTCAATTTATTACTCATCTCAATCAAAGCCATTTATAATATTCTCATACAAACATCTGTTCCTACTTTATTTGTTCAGAATACGATGTTGATTATAACAGTGGATCCGTTCAAAATAAGAATTGATGATGTGCCACAACAAAAAATTAATAATAATGGTCAACTTTACAAGTTATTTTTTTATTTTAAATTAATCGCACTGTGTAAAAGAAAATATTACGCTACAGAGCAGAGAGCTCTCGTCATCTATAAATCTTTCGTGCATCTGAATCTGTAAACTGATGTTAAATTTTGGATCAACAAAACAAGATTGATATTATAAACCCAACATTGCTATCACCAATTAGTATTACGTCAACGTTGATGATATTCTAATTTAAATTTCGGACTCAATTATTCGAAAACTGAACTTCTATTTTTCTCGTCATAGAGATAATTGTACCTACGTGTGACAAATAGCGTCAAATAAAAAAAAACAAAATGTAGAAAAATGAGACGAAAGCAAACATTCAGCTGCTAGTATTTTATGCAAAATATTTTCAGTAGTCCGTCTGTTACATCACATTGTCATCCTTGCAATTTTTCATTATTAATCTAAATAGATTACCCAGGAAAACTTCAAATTAAAAATCAACATTAATTTTCATTGAGAAATAGTCGTATCGATCTGAAGTAACTTAGTTAAATTAACAAGAGTACGTTTATCAAGCGACAATCTAGCTTATTGAATTGGATCATTCTTCTGAATTCTATATTCGTGATTTTAAAAGCAGTATTGTTATTATTACATGAATAATTAAGCTTTAATTTATTCTTAAAGTAAATCTTTCGATAGAACTTAGATAAGAATGTTTATGAAATATGGCATTTGGCTCCTTAGGGTGTAATCTATAGGAGAATGAAGCATATTGTTTGAATCGTAAAAAATTTTATTCGAAAATAATCATTGTTATCCGAATTTTCTATGAATTAGTAGTTCACTATTGAAAAGACGATATTACTTATAAAAAAAAAAATTTTTTGAACTGATAATTGAATGATAAAAAAATGTAATAAATAAATCGAGATTTTTATAAAACCCTTATTGGTTGTTCTTTAATAGAGTTTTAATTGTTTAACCCTTTACGATCGAATGTTGCCATTTGACAACATCCCGCCGTAAAGCTATGAAAAGTTAGAAAAAGTCAGTTATTTTTCTCGATGAAAGTCGAAGAATTTAGTGTTAGTTTTGGTCCAGACTTTCAAACCAAAGTATACGTTGCTGCTTTTCTCACTTCTTATAACCCTAAGGTGAGATATATTCTAATAATACTTTGGTTACAGCAAGACCCATTGCCATATTACCAATTTACCAACTAAAAAGACCTATTTTTTTTATTCAACGGGGCCAATATATTGACTACTTTTTAACAATATGAAATGTTTCTTTGTAAAATGTTTATATATTGAGCATCATCATTAGATTCCTGATAAGCTAATACGGAAAGTAAATTTTTTTTCCAATCTCGAAGATAGCTTCCGTATTAATTTATCAGGAGCCTAGTGATGATTCTCAACAGATAAAATTTTTACAAAGAAACATTTCATATTATTAAAAAAATAGTCAATAGATTAACCCCGTTAAATAAAAAAATAGGTGTTTTAGTTGGTAAATTGGTAATATGGCAATGGGTCTTACTGTAATCACAGAAATTATTTGTGAAATATATAGAGCTTGATAATATGCAGCTTTTCAGAAAAGTTTTACATTGATACCAATTTGTTGTTATGCCGGAAAACAGCAACGATGAATACTAATAAATACAGAATATTGAACAACATCTATAACTTTATTGAAAAGAGTTTTAAGAAAGAATTTATATAGGCTTATTTTAAGATATACTAAGAACTATAATGTCTGTGAGTGCCATATAATATCTATTAAGTGCTATAACCTTTGTTAGAGTTCTAGAACATCATAACATGATGAAAACTAGCCCTCTTATTATACTAATCGATGCACCTAAAAAAATTCTACGAAACCATATATATGGCATCTTGGCTCACGATGAGTCATGAAATTTGGCGGGATCCTTTGCATTATTTTGTTAGGTTTTTGTGTATTATTGGAATATATCTCACCTTAAGACTACAAGAGATGAGAAAATGAATAAAGTATACTATCATTGATAGTCTGAACCAAAACTAATACCATATTATTGAACTTTCATCGTGGAAGAATAATTGACTTTTTCCAACTTTTTGTACCCTTATGGCCAGATGTAGCCAAATGGCAACATGTTGGTATTCAGCTCAATAACAATTCTTTAAACTGTAAGATGGAATTCGGTAACCTCAACATCTGAAAGAGAAAGAATATACAGAAGGAGGATTTTTTGCTTGCCATCTTCTGTTAGCCGGTCGTGAAGGGTTACGTATTTGTTAAGGTTATTTAGACGTTCTTCGTATGATAAGATGAAGTGTTATCAGTTGCAAACTTTCACCAAAAGCAAATATTCTTTTTTAAACTATACTAATATCGAAATTTTTATTAGAGATTCCTTTGTAAAGTATATCTATATATGTTGATATGTAAGTTATAATGAATTAATTTGGAAATTGGTTTAAAAAAAATCTCTTTTTTTTAATTTAAGTTGGTATTTGTATACTAATAATCACTTTGAAAAATATTCAAAGTGATAAAATTTTTTTCCAATGTACATTGGATAAAAATGAATCATGTCGTTTACGACCATTTGATAATGGCACAGAGTTGATTGTTAATTCAGGAAATGGAATATTGTCTTCTGATAAACCAATTCAACCATGGTCTGATGTATCTTCTATATGTAAATCATTATTATTTAAATAAATTAATGTTAAATAAAAAAAAAATATTTAGTGCAACCAACTAAGAATGGATATCAATGTCAAATACCTTATAAAAAGGAATCAAATTCAAATGATTTATATTTTTGTTATAAATCATTAGATTCAATGAAATGTCAAACAACAAACGGATTTGAAGATGAATGTCAACAAGGTTATTCTTTATTTTTCATTTATGATATTTCAAATTTCTATTAAAAATATTTTTAGGCAAATATCAAATATTATTACTTG
Source organism: Macrotrachela quadricornifera (assembly GCA_022393335.1). Taxonomy (NCBI): domain Eukaryota; kingdom Metazoa; phylum Rotifera; class Eurotatoria; order Philodinida; family Philodinidae; genus Macrotrachela; species Macrotrachela quadricornifera. The sequence goes on along the minus strand of JAJEKB010001448.1, from coordinate 705,018 downwards.
AAAATATTGAAAAACGTGTATTTATAACACCTAAAATAAATTCATTTCCAAATTCAATTTGTTTAACTTTTTATTATTATATAACAAAAGCTGATAATATTATTTTATTAACTCATTATCTTAATGAAGAAGGTGAACGAAAATTAATTGGTACATTTAATAATGTACCTTATAACGGATGGCATTTAGCACAAGAATCATTCAAACAAAATTCTACATCATATCATGTATTTTTATTTTTTCTGAATATTATTAAAAATAAAAACAAAATTTTATTTTTAGATCATATTTGAAATATCTCGTATTGATATGTCAAATCCGTCTCAACCAGTTTATGTTGCTTTTGATCAAATAAGTGTTATAGAAGGAGATTGTGGTACATTTAAAATAAAACAATTATTTCATTTTTCCAATTATTTCTGTTTTTTTTTCAGAATCAATTCTTCCATCTGATGAATTTATAAACGATAATCAATTAGTATAATTTTTTTTCTGTTTATTTTATTTAATTAATCATGTTTTACAGTTTCTTATGAGATCATTTGATGACACAACATTAGACTCGAGTAGTTCGGACACTACATTTCCAAGTGCTGCTACAACCGATTCGATCCTCAATACAGAACAGTATGTTTTCGTTTTATTAAAATAGAATTAATTAATAATTTTCTTAATGCATCATATTTATATAATCATAGATCCACGGAAAGCAGTACTTCCATTGGTATTGATACATCTTCTAATTTAGTTACCAATGAAAATGAGAATTTAACTACTGAAAGTCACACTGCAATAGAAATGATTAGTATACAATCAACAGAAAATCAATATATCGAAAATAATACATATATAACAACTACACCAGGTTATAAAAAAATGGATATTTACTTATATTTATTATAAAATTTTTTAATTTGAAATTATAGATGAAAAAACAACAACAACAACAGCACCACCAACAACAGAAAAGTCTCCTTTACTATGTAAATTAATTTTAGTTTAAATATAAATTAAATAATTTAAAATAAATTTATTTATTATTTAGATAGTTTAACTACTGTTCTTGGTCTTTCAATTGGTTTAGGAATTCCAGCTGCATTAGGAGTTATTGGAGGTTTGATTTATTTGATAAAATTAATTCGAAAACCAAAAAAAACTATTGTTATGCCTGTTGAACAACCACGTAAACATCATCAACATCGTCATCGTTCAAATAAACAAACAGATATTGAATTAAAAAAACAACCACACCGTCAGCATCATCATCGTCATCATGATAAGAAAACTAATAAAACAAAAGAAGATATTGTTTAATAACAAATTATTTCATTAATTAGAAAGAAATATTCGTGAATATTATCCATATAAAATTTTCTTTTATATTAATAAAATATTATTTGATCTCATAAATTTGAATACATTTTATGATTATAAATAATCTATTGCATTTTAAGGATAGAAAAAAATAAATCAACTAAATTTTCTTTGTTATCTATATATTAAATTTGTGTCTTTTTATTCTAATCTTTCGAAATATTTTCAGAACAAAACAAAAACTCAATATTTCTATTTTGATTTCATCGATCACTTTTTTCATTTAGTTGAAATCCAGCAACAATAGCTTCTCTTTTAAGAACATTGTTAAATTACATCGGAATGAGTGTATACATATTTAACAGCCAGAATCTTGATGAATCTAATATAACTGCTGATTTAGCGCCGTGACGAAGAAGACTATCATAGAATCTTCTGAAAATCATTACAACAGCAACACAATGGCTGGCTCTAGTGTCTTATGTGGTGCACCGCGTCGCAACACCGATAGAATAGATCTTTATAAAACACATTTCGATGGATTGACCAATTCAATACAAAGATCACATTATAGATTAGGTTAATATAGTAAATTCTTTCATCCAATAATGAGCAATCGTAAAGATAAACAGCAATCCAATATCTTAATGAATGATTTGTTTCCTTTCGAATCATCATCATGTCCCTTAGGCTTGACGCCCGTTGGGGCCAACCATTTTATGGGATCAGATTTTTCCATGCCTGTCGATCTTGCGCAAGGTGGAACAGCTCCTGCCCACTGTGTTGACACCATTCAGTTATGTCATCCAGCCACTCTCTGCATGGACGCCCCCTTCGAGATTTTCCATCGATTTTTCCAAATAGTAGATATTTTATCAATCTACTATCGTCCATTCTGCAGATGTGGCCAAACAACCGCAGCTTCCTCTTTTTGATGGTGTCGATTATCGTCTCCTCTCTTGATATCCTTCTTCGGATATCTTCGTTTCGTATCATGTCCTGCCAGTTTATTCTTAGAATCCGTCGGTAACATTTCATTTCAAATACCACTAGCTTTTTCCTGTCTGCTTCTTTCAAAGTCCATGTCTCTGAAGCGTATAGTAGGACACTGAAGACACAAGTGTTTAGGATCTTTAGTTTGTTTTCTGTCTTCAGTTTTTTGCTATTCCAAATATGTTTTAACGATGCTAGTGTACCTGTCGCTTTTCCTATTCGCCTTTTGATTTCCTCTGAGCAGTTGTTATCCCAAGTAATTAAGCTGCCGATGTATTCGAATTTTTCTACATTCTCTATGGTGCCGCCTGCTACCTGTATTCTATTTTCAATATTCCTGTCTCCAAAAACCATGGTTTTTGTTTTATTTATATTAATCATCAGTCCAGACTGTTCGGCTGCTGTTTTTGTTAGCTCAACTTGGCGTTGAAGTGAGCTGAGATCTTCATCTATGAGATCAATATCATCTGCGAACCTTAGGTTGTTTATCAGTATTCCGCTGACATTGATTCCGCAGGTGTTCTGCCTCACCTGGTCCATTACTCTTTCAAGATATACGATGAAGAGGAGTGGTGACAGAGGATCGCCTTGTCTTGTTCCTACGTCCATTTGAAACCACTCGCCATAATCATTACCAGTTCGAACAGCTGACTGTGACTTTTCATAGATGTTTTGTAGCAGTGCGATTATTTTTGTATCAACACCATATGATTTTAGCGTAGCCCAAATTATTTTATGTTTGATCGTATCGAATGCTTTTTGAAAGTCAATAAAACAGTTATAGATTTTCTTTCCCTGTCTTTTTGCTTTCTCGGCCAATAGTCTAAGCATCAGAATCTGGTGTATTGTGCTTCTGTCTCTCCTAAATCCCGCCTGTTCTTCTGAAAGGTATGGATCTAGGTAGGCTTTTAATCTGTTCAGTAGTACAATTAGGAATACTTTTCCTGTATGATTGATGAGTGAGATCGTTCGATAGTTAGAACAGTTACTAAGATCTCCTTTTTTTGGTATAGGTACCAAAATAGATTTGCCCCATTCTTCTGGAATTGTACCTTCATGCCATGCTTTGTTACAGAGCTGATATATTTGACGTGCTAGTGGTTCTCCTCCAGCTTGTAGCATCTCTGCTGGAATTCCGTCTGATCCTGGACTCTTATTTCTTTTTAATGCACGTATTGCTGTTTGGACTTCAGAATACAGAATGTCCTGGGTATGTTCAACTATCGGAGGGGCGATGTCTTCGAGTTCTTCAACCACCTCGTCTCCACCACCAGGATCTTTATACAGACTGCTACAATACTGTGTCCATCTATCTTTAATATCATCTTTTGTCTGTAACAATGTGCCCTGCTGATCTCGTATCACGTTGACTCGAGGTACAAATTCACTTTTTAATATTTTTAATAGGCTGTATGCTTCTCTAGTATTACCAATGTTTAGACCTTTTTCAGCTTGTTCACACTGATTTTGTATCCAGCATTCTTTATCCTGTCTTGCAGATTTTTTGACTTTCCGACATATGTCTTTATATTGCTGTGTATATTCTATGGAAATGTTTTTCATCTGTTTTAGTTTTCGTTTTTCATCAGCAAGTTTTAGTGTCGTTTCGGAAATCCAGGGTTTTTTTGTTTTCCTTTTTGCTGGTATCGTTGTCTCTGCTGCATTTTCAATGGCCTGTCTTATCATGTTAGAATGCTCTTCCAGACTACATGTTGATCCTATATCCTTTATGTTATTCAATAGTGTAGTACTGTATGATTGTCTTATATTCTCATCTTTCAACTGGTTTGTATCAACTTTGTATGAATGATGTGGTTTGTTCGACATTTTCTTGAGTCGCAGTTTGATATTGCATAAGACTAGCGAATGGTCTGAGCTTATGTCTGCACTCTGAAAAGTTCGGCAGTTGATGATTGAGGTCTTCCATCTTCTTTGAATGAGAATTAGATCAATCATATTCTTATGAATTCCATCTGGCGATGCCCAGGTCCATTTTCTATTAGGTTTCTGTTGAAACCTAGTATTACATATGTAGAGATCATGTGTGGTGGCAAATTCAAGAAGGCGTTCTCCGCGTTCGTTTCTATCGCCATATCCATATTTACCCATAACTGATTTCCAATCTGCATTTTCACTACCAATTTTAGCGTTCCAATCACCTGTCAAAATGATTATATCCTTTTTATCTGTCTTTGTTATTATTTTTTCAATATCGCTGTAGAATGCTTCAATGTCTTCTTCTGATGATGCAGAAGTTGGTGCGTATACATGTATGACTGTTATTTTAAATGGTGTTGCATCAAATCGCGCCGAAATTATTCGTGAGCTTATTGGATTATATCCTATTAATGCTTTTTTTGCTTGTGTGCTTAATAAGAAACCGACACCCCTCATATGTACAGTTTCTTCTCCTGACCAGATGAAATCACCATTCGGTGTTTCACCTTTTCCTATCCATCGCACTTCAGAAATACCAATTATATCATATGTGAAACGTTTCATTTCGTTTCGCAATAATTCCAATTTTCCAGCAGCCCATAGGGTCTGCACATTCCATGTCCCAACTGTCAAAGAATTTTTGGCAAGAGTTAGTTTTTGCGTGTTTTTCGTCGTATAGTTCGTATATGAGTTCTTTCCAGTCGCCAACTTATCGACTCTGCCCTGGTCACTCAGCAGAGGACGCGGACCTTGTTCACCCGGGCGCCGTCCGAGCCGGTATGAAATTCCTCTGAAATCGTTCATGGTTGGTTTCTGTCGTCTTGTCCTTTTTACAGACGGCGGTATCTGCACCCCTTCCGTCTAACACTCCTCCTTTATCCGGACTTGTGACCGGCATAGAGTCCACAAACAGTGATCTCCATGGTGGAGTTTTCCTTTCGAATAGTCATTGTAAAACTGACGAGGAACAGTCATCAATTTATAACTCGCTTTTGAGCTGGTACTTGTTGCATAAACAGATCCTAGTGAGACTAGAAAAAGTCCGAGAGGATAAGAGTTAATAGCTCTTCTTTTCACAGTTATAGTCGTTTTACTGAAATTTCAGGCTATATCTGGATATAAACACAAAAGCCGAAAGCCCTTATTTAGACTTGAATTTTCATCTATAGATAGATCTAATGGTACCTAGCATATTCTAAAAATTTCAACCTAATCAGATGTTCCTTGCGAGAGATATTACATTTTCAGAAAAAAAAGGACTTTTTCAAATCATTTGTGAAATATGAGTACTTTTTGAAAATGTGATATCTCGTGAAAGGAACGTCTGATTAGGTTGAATTTTTTAGAATATACTAGGTACTATTAGATCTATCTGTCGATGAAAAGTCAAGTCTAAATGCGGTCTGTCGACTTTAGTGTACATATCGAGATATAGACTGAGCTTTCAATAAAACGGCCATAACTGTAGAAAGAAGGACTATTAACTCTTGTCCTGTTGGACTCTTCCTAGTCTCACCAGGATCTACTTATGTACAAAGTATCAGTACCAAAGTAATTTATAAGTCGTAGGCTTTTTCTCATTAGTTGAGGTAGAATACAGTAACATCCTTTATCCTCAATAAGAATCGTGGCACCTATTAGATAATATAATTAGTTTTCAATTGAACGAAAAGAGATAAAATTAGAGCCTTCCATTTAGACAAAAGTAGATAAAGACATAATAGAAAAAACAATAATAAAAAGAATAAACAATTTAAGTAGATGATCAAATAATCGGAAGAAGGTTCGCAATGCTTTACTCAAAATTATCTAATAGATAATTTATACTCTTATTGTATTAAAATTTAACTGTCACAATGTAACTTCCCTTACGAAGTACTTTTGCTTGATCAATACCACGTAGAAGGGATTTGGTTAGTCTGATCTGAATTCATTGTCAGCAATTAATAACATCTAAATTCATCGACATAGATTTTTTGATATTTTTTAAATATGTTAAATAACAATGAACATTCGAAAATACTGACTAAGATTGAGTTAAGATGAGGAGAAAGGTATGTGTATGGTAGAAAATCTGCCAACTTTATCTAAGTATTGGCAGTAATTAGAAAGCTTCATATTTTTTAATTCATTCAACAGTTTCAATTACACATTCTCATTTCGAATGGTGAACCACAATTAACTGACATTTATTTGGGCCCAAAAATGATATAGTAGAGTTCTCCCAAAGATTATTTTAATATTTCTCTATCAATAAAATCATATACACAAAGAAGTAAAAATATGCTATAATCGATTAACTTATTCACTAATATTTCAGCGTGACTCATTCAAAATATACAGACGATTGTTCAAGATCGTCTTGTTGAGAACAATACCAGTGAAAATCAATATGATCTTCTTCAGCTTTTAATCAATGCAAGAACGCAAGTAAGAAGAAAAAGAGATATACTCAAAAAAATTGATTTTATTTTTGTTCTCAGGATTCTACAGATTCTCAGACAAGATTAACTGTAAATGAAATTGTTGCTAATAGCGTCATTTTTCTTCTTGCTGGATATAAAAAAAGCATGCATTATGCCATAGCTTTGATATAATTTGTTATTCTGATCAAGAAGAATTATCAAATCCCATAAAATTTAAATTCAAGTGTACTAAGAACAATAGATATTAATTGAGGTAACATAATAGAAAGCTCTACTAGAAGTAATTAAGCGATTAGTTCAACTGTTAAAAGATTATGGTCAAATAATACAGGATGTTCCAAAACTCCTGTCCACTTAAGAAATACACATAATTCCATTACTGAACAAGCTTAACGTATTATCCAGTTTTTATTTAAAAGACAAGAGCATGAGGGTTTTTTTGTGTAATACAAAGTTCATAAATATTCTTGAAAGTGTATTATTTTTCTAATGACACAATCCAGTATAGCGTGTTTCTCATGTGTTTATTTCTATTTTAATCGTAATTATGAAGTTTAAATAATTGAAATATCTTATAAATACCTTATTAACATTCATTCGGATCTATTCTTTAAGAAAAAATGGAATAATATAATGTGTAATGACGATAAAAATTAGGAAAATGTTCGACATTTGCTTTCACAGGATAACAAAGTTTTGGCTTTTTTCTATTAAGAAATTCCAAGTATTTAAGGTTCGTTATTACGATAAAAAATAGAAATAAACACATGAAAAACGCTATATATGTCTTTCTACTATTAGAAAAATACTAAATTATTTCTTGTATCTGCTTCGCAAACCATAAGATATGGAAAGACACGAGGAGAGCTCTTTTAGAGTACTTGTGTATACATAGCTGCGATAAAAAGTCTAAAGTATTATATGATCATATTATAAACGTTATTTTTTTTGGACTCTTTCATATTTATAGAGTGAAACAATTTCTCAGTCAACCCGTTAAAATAGACGACAATAAAATTACTAACTATTTCGAACAGATGTAGTCGTACAACAGCAGATTGTTCAAAACGTATGACCATAAACTAAATGTGTTGTTTAACCTCTGAAGACTATAACAAAGTGTACAGGCTTTCAGACATTTCCTATTTTTCTCGATAAAATATAGGACAAAACAAAGGATTTTTCAGAAATATACGTGTTACAGGTCGAATCGCACCTCAGATCGTAGATAATATGAACTAATGTGACCGGTACACATCATAATCAAATAGCATTTATTGAACCTTTATTATAACGATACTGGTTGAAAAATCATGCAATAGCGTAGAGATATAGAACATCACTTTTACCGTTAGTCCATATAAAGAAAAAAATTTCTTTTATCTTTTAATAAAGGATTAAAATACTTCCTCAGTACTATTTTGTACGAGAACACAAGTGCCATGTTATTCAAATCAGTAAAAAAGTGTGGGTTAACTATAGTTGACTCTGTATTCTTTATTATTACCCTCTTTTTTCACGCTGTAATGATGCTATATAAAATTTATTTTACAAATTTATACTTACACTTGAATCAGCTATTGAATGAAATCTAAACGAGAAAAAAATAATTTAATTCTTTAAAACAATCGAATACCGCTGGTTTTCACAAAAAAAGACGAAATGGGTTACTCTGCTATACTATTTTTATTTCAGATTCGATGTAATTCATTCATGTTTTAAAATATAAAGTAAGTAATAACTATTAATATTTATTGTAACCTATTAATTTCTTTTTTTTTAATTATGTTTTCATTGTGTATCTTGTCTATTGCCAGATGGAATAAAATTGACACATTTAAAGATACTTAAAGAATTAAGCACTTTAGCTATTTAATTGAACGAACTATGCTAATAATTAATGCATATTCAAATCAAATATAAATGAACCAGACATACTGCTTTTTGGTATTCATGTACAAGTATCAATTTGAGCTTCGTTAACATGACCTAGACCAAACTTGAAGTAGTATTATATTTATTAAGCTTATCTTGCTAACGGTTAAACAACCAAAGGTTTAAAAGAGTAAAGCCAGGTATATCTTATGGAAGAATCATAACTTGGATTTTTTTTCTTCTTTAAAATATAATTAAGATGACGACTATTATCTCGCATGTGTAGATGTGTAGCTTCATCATGAAAATTTATGCAATTTATTGTTAATATTACTTTTTCTTGTGTAAGTTTTTAATTAATGTCTCTAAGCATTTATCACCATAATCCATGCGAAAAACCGCATAAATGGTAATAGCAATTCAATCAATACTACTATATGAATAATCATTCACTAGATCTATAACAGTATTAATATTCTGTTAAGTAATGGTCGTTTTTGAATGTTCATTCTGATAATCATTTTCTAATGACTTTCGTTCATTTAAAAATTCCTGAACTAAATGAATGAACTTATGTAATAGTAGAACATAGTACTAAATGAATTTTTACATAGGAGTGTAGGCATTGTCTCTCAGTCTGACAATAGAAGCATTGAAAAATTTCATTAAAAATTTGTCATATCAGGCACTTCTAAAAATCTTTATTAATAGTATAATAAATCACAGTTTCTACTACTAAAAAAGATTCATATGAAGAATAGAAATAATGAAAATGAAATTGTAGGCTGTAATTTCAAGAATTTTTTGACTTGCTTATATAACTGATAATAAAATAAGTGTCATCATTTTCTACTACAAATCCAAATATCAATATTGCCAATGTAAACTGCGTTAATGTTAGGATGTTGAACGCATCTGTAGATTGTCTGAGAATATTAAAAGCAACCATTATGACACACATTAAAAAACTAACCACGGAAAATTAGAAGTAGACTGAGAAGATAATACTTTGTATTAATCATTTTGGAGACTATAGGAAACATGTATTGATTAGCGAAATAAATTTTTATATGAATAAACTATTTGATACTTCGAGAACCTCATGACCATCCTATGTAATAAAGCTCAAATAGCATTTGAAGATTTACATATAGATTCATTAGAAACAATCAAGCAAAATCTGCTTCATTTGCTCTTATATCTTGAGTACTACTCGATGATTGATATCTCACTGAAACACTATGAATTATACATGGATGTAGATTTCGCGTGAACAGTAACTGTGAAGGTAAAAAGCTGTTAAATTATGTTATTATTGGTAATATAAAAACTTTTATATTATCATAATAGATGAAATTGAAGGATTCAAAATTCACTTCCAACTATACAGGACTTCGTCATATGTTTGCATGGTGAAGAAGTATATTGTATACACATGTTGTTGTCAATTAATGCTGATGTTCAAAATCTACCAAAGACTGAGACAAAGAATGCAATGCAACAGCGTATTCATGCATTAGGTAAACAATATTCAAATAATGAAAATATTCTTAACGAATTATTCGATGGCTTATCATTAGTGATAGCAAGACGAATGAAGTCATCCTTAATACTTAAAATACATTATAACCACCTCTGATCTTTTTTTTATTTTTATTGTCTATAAAATATATTCTTACCATTTTTAAAAGGATAGTCTATTTCTCGTAAATATTAATACAAATATGGTTATTAAAATAAGCACTTCTTAGATACGTGTGCTTCGGTATCTTTTTTTTATATGTTTGCTATTCAATATTTTTTCTTTCGTCATTTTCTGTTACTATTTTTATGATACATACCTACGATAGTGAAAGAGAGAGTGAGAAAGAGTAAGCGAAACTAAATAATATTCAGGATGTAAGGATAATTTCTATTATTAATAGATAAATACGCAGAAAGAATAGGGATTAGTAACTATATTTATCAAACAATAAGAACCTCATGTTACTCATAAGTGAATAATATAAGTATGACGACAGTATAAAACGAATGTGCATGGCATAAAGAAAAAAAAACAACCATGCATTATTTTTTCTCTCGATTTTTTTCTCCTTCTTTTCTTTTCGTGGTCCTTGTATATGTTATATACATATACATACTCAGAAATATTATCATTTACGGAACGTGCAAAAAAAGCATAGGTGAGTAAGTATAAGAATAATTTTACATGAACCATTAAACTTTTCTACAGTCTATTGGCAATAACGAAAAACTCAGAGAAACATTCTTTATCATTATTCTACTTAGGTCGATCTTATTTCCTTATAAAAGAGTCAAAAAAAGAATTCTTTTATATAGGATGGTAGAAAAAATGAATCTCTATTTTTCTATACTATTTCATCATTATCCATCTAGTAGAGTGCATGACCCAAATAAGAACGGAGTTTTCACTCATTCATGTTCCATCACTTGTATCTCCGCAGAAAAGCGAGCAATTAAGCTCAATTTTTTTGACGAAGTAGATGGACATCTCTTCTATTTGCTCGTGAAAAAAAATCTGATAAATGTTGAGAAATAAAAAAGTTACAAGCAGTAGAATGAAGACGAATGATGCCGTTCTAAATAAGTACACTGTCCCCAATAAGAACGGTAATGCAAAAAGTGTCCCAAATTAGAACGTTCTCATACAAATATATGGAAGAACGTTCTTCCATATATATTTGTATGAGAACGTTCTAATTTGGGACACTTTTTGCATTACCGTTCTTATTGGGGACAGTGTACTTATTTAGAACGGCATCATTCGTCTTCATTCTACTGCTTGTAACTTTTTTATTTCTCAACATTTATCAGATTTTTTTTCACGAGCAAATAGAAGAGATGTCCATCTACTTCGTCAAAAAAATTGAGCTTAATTGCTCGCTTTTCTGCGGAGATACAAGTGATGGAACATGAATGAGTGAAAACTCCGTTCTTATTTGGGTCATGCACTCTATATACTAATAAAATTTCGAGCAGAACTATTTTTGTATGAAACTTAACTTTGGTACTATGCAAGATTATTGTTCATTTCTGTACAATTTTTGGTTTTTCTCGTCTCTTCTCTCACTAAGCCGTCCAATATATTCCATTAATTGCATGTACATGTAGCTTATTTATTTACTTTCGAGAAAGTCAAATGATAAAAATCGAATTAAACTGTTAAATTCGCTCCAAAAACATTATTTTTCATCTTTTTCAAATCATCTGCTCCGCTTCTGATTCAACATGTAGAATGAGAGCAAACTATCGAACATCAATATTACATCGACAACTGCTTGCAACCTCTTTTAGACGAAATCAAGTACCAACGACCCTCGTATAGCACAAATCGCAGTATACTTCATGAAGACAATGAAAAGTCATATTTTCATAAGCATGTGTTTGATTACCTTGAATCAGAAGGCATTACAACAATACTACATACATCCTATTCAGCTAATTTATCACCATGAGACTCCTGGTCATTTGATTTGATCAAACGATATTTAAGTGATCATTATGATACCCTATCATTATAGGATGCTATAACTGAGCGTATATACTTTTTGAATAAAAAGGAATATAGAAAAACGTTTGATAAACGAGTTGAGAGGATGCAGTTGTGTGTGGATAATCAAGATCATTATTTTGAACATTTGATGAAATAAAGTTTTGTTGAATGTGCTTGTATCTCACTTTCGTTCGATCAACATTCTTCTTGTATATTCTAATAAGAATATGTGACAAAACTCCGTAACAGATGAGAAAAAAAGCACAGGGAAAAACCAAAAATTGTACAGAAATGAACAATAATCTCGCATAGTACCAAAGTTAAGTTTCATACAAAAATAGTTCTGCTCGAAATTTTATTAGTATATACTAATTGGATAGTGATGAAACAGTATAGAAAAATAGAGATTCATTTTTTCTACCATCCTATATAAAAGAATTTTTTTTTGACTCTTTCATAAGAAAATAAGATAGACGTGACATTATTTTTGGATAAACTTAATTATTACTCTATATGAAAAAAGTAGAAATGTATTAGTTACGATAAGAGTTGATACTTAATGGGCATATTATTGTAACATACAAAAAGTAGTAAAGCTTGTAAGCTACGAAAACATAAGAACGAAAAGAGATTAGTTCATATTGTCATTTTTTACTATTTTCTTCTAATCTATTGAATAAAAATGATGATAATGAATACTGTTCACCCTTTTCAATAATTAAATTTCAACAAATATACTTACAGATTTCATTGAATACAACTCCATTTACAATGAGCAAGGACAATACTAGCACTATTGTTTTACCTAATTTGATCGATCCTTGTCCTTTCAAAGTTGAATGTAATCCAGAATATGAAGTAGTATCACCTGAAACGGATGCCTGGCTCTGTTCTCTTGGTATTCCTTATATGGAATCAACAAAAAAATATAATCTATGGTCGGCACTTACCTTTCCACGCTGTAATCGAGGTAGATTACGTGATGCATGCGATATGTGGACATTACTTTACCTAGCTGATGACGTTATGGACAGTACTACTACTGCAAAAGATAGTAAACAATCCAAACAGCAATTATTTCAGAACATGAATGAATGTTTTCAACCGGCTGGTACATTCAAACCTTTGACATCATTCGCCGCAGCTCTTCATGAATGTTGGCAGCGAATTCTTGTCAATGTTACAAGTGGTTGTCAACAGCGTCTGCTTGACTTTTACAAAACTTCGAATGAAGCTTCACTTCTTCAAGCTACTAATCGAAAGAATCGTGAAAAAATTCCTGATTTAGAAACATATATTAAGTTTCGTCGAATGACGTGTTATGGGCGTCCAGTGTTTGCTTTTGTTGAATACAGTCTTGATCTTAATTTACCTGATGTATGTTGGATGGACAAGACATTCAATTATCTTGTCGATTATGCTTCGGATGCTGCTGCTTGGGCCAATGTAAGTTAATTCTCTCAAAGCGAATCAGTTTTGTGCATGACAATTTTACTGCATGCAAAGGTATCCAAAGAGATGAAAATATCGAACAGCTATGTTTTTAAGAAACAGATATCTATGATGTTAAAAGTGATTTACAACTGCTCAAATGTATATTTTAGAATCTTTTAAATGTCTCCTCTGAAGAGTTTTAGATCGTTAAAATGTTCGAAAGTATTAATAAGTTCCTATACAAGAAAGGTTGGATCGACTGTTTACTTTTAGAAGTTGTATTTCATATGAAATCTATTTTATGATTAGATTAATATCATTTTTTCTAATGATATCATAAATGTAACTTGTGATGAAAACACGACGTTTTCTGTCGGTGAGTTTAGCCTCTTATTAATCTCAACATTTTAAATCCTATGTAGGTTTTTCATTGATTATTTTTCTTTTATTTATAATCAATTTTGAAAATGTTTGTATCATTTATTTTTCGTAGATTGGGATGTTAAAGTTTTGTTCTGTTATCCCTGTTTTATCATAATTACGGATATAATTAGTCGATTTCATAATCGTATCGTGTATAACGATTTGGTTGCATTGATATTAATAAAGAACTTCAAACTATTTTTTACTAGAGTGTCAGAGAATTATCCAGATAAGGAATAAGTATAGTATCATTATTAAACAATCGAAAGTGCACTCTATTTATTGGATTTTATACGCTGTTTCTGACCCTTTGTTGAAAGAATTTATCATTTTTACAACTCTAAAAAAAGTAAGAAACTAGACTGACTCAAAGAAACATAGCGCTTTTATACAAATATTCTTAATTTTTTTTCAGACTAAAACAAGAATAGTTATATTATCAATATCGATGAAAATCATCAAAAATCTCTTCCTGTAATAACATATTTATTGCTTTTCATATACGTATTCCTGCGACATTTGTTGTCATGATATTGGTATATCAAAGAAAGAACGAAATCTACATCACTTTTCAATATATGTCAAACTAGTTTTTGATCGTTCAAAGTTCTGAGCATGAGCTGTTCGAAAAAAAATGTTGAAAAAACATATCTGAAGAGCAACAGTTATAGTATCCCTTTCCTCTATATATGTAGAATATTTTTAGAATCATGCTTAAATGGTATACACAAGTGTGTTCTTTGTTATTATGTGAATAAACTAGGATGATAAATTAAGAGTCAATATCTTCTTATGTTTATTAGGACATCTATTCATTTAATGTTGAACAATCAAAAGGTCATTATAATCTTATTTCGGTGCTTTTACATGTCGATACATCATTGAGTATTCAACAAGCTATAGATAGAGCTGGGCAAATGGTTATCGATCGTTATAATGACTTTGAACGTGTTCGAGGTGAATTAGCATCATGGGGTGCTGAAATCGATGCTCAAGTGAAGGAATTTGTCGATGGTTTGGCTTTTGCAATCATTGGTTACATTGTCTGGAGCTTTGAAACACCCAGATACTTTGGAGCAAATCGAGAAGAAGTCAAAGCTACAAGACGTATTACATTATTGCAATATGGAGAAAAGATGCGAGGAAGTATTACTGATTGGGCAAATAAACAAGAGGTAAAGAAATCATTTTTCATTGCAAGTTTAATTATATATAATTTGATAGGTATATTCAAAAGAAAATACAGTTAAAAATATTCCTTCTCAAGAAAATTCTTGTCAAAGTAAGATTAACGATTTTTTTTCAACCTAGAATCAGACGATTTCATTTTCATAAATGGAAAAATGTTTATATACATACAATGTAAACATGTTTGTCAGGAAGTGTTGATTCAATAAAACTGAGGATGAAAAGTGATTGATCTCTCTGTTTAGATATTTTCATAGCTCAAATTTTGAAAAATCTCATTTTTTTTTTCTAATTGAAAGAAGAAGATAAAAAAAAATTGTAAAATATGTTTGAGCAGATATAACTTAAAGAAACCTTTTCAAACGTGTCAATGTGGAGAATTCCATGATATTCACAAATTTTGGAAATATCCATGCACTACATACTGAATTTTTCCAAGATGATTTATTGAATTTTTCCCCTAACGTGCCATCCTATGTTCTATATTGAGCTTTTCTCAATATACGCGTTTATGTCATACTTATATGTATAGGCGTGTTTGTATTTTTCTTTTTCTGTTCACTATTACATTCATTAGTTTACTAATTCACTTACTACATTCGTTAGAATGCTACGTTTTGAAAACTCATATACGACTTCATTTAAGATAGTAACCTCTACATTTTCAAACAATGAATTTGCGAATATATCAGAAGGAGTTTTTATGGGACCAATGCTCTGACACGAAGATTTCTTTAGAATTACAAGAATTTATTCACTGTTTCAAAAAAAGTATATGTTAGTCATTATGCATACACTCTTTTTAAGGACGACTAGTCAACTTTTTTTACTGTAATTTATTAGTACCATTAATTGAACCAATTTTTCTTATCTTATATTATTCTGTTAGTTGCAGATCAAACAACTATTCCTACAGTGGTTTTCAATAATGGTTCAAACTTTAAATATATGGTTTAAACATTTTTTTTTCAAAGTAAATTTATAGTTCGTTTTTACTTTTAGACTGAGATTACGCAGCCAATGGATTATTTGATCTCTCTACCAAGAAAAAGAATTCAGTCAAATTTAGTTCACGCATTTAATCACTGGCTTCAAACATCTGAAGAGAAATTGATTATTATTGATGAAATTATTGACAAACTTCATAATGCTAATTTGCTAATTGATGATATTGAAGATGGATCTGTAAAGAGATGCGGTGCACCAACCGCTCACACAATTTATGGAGTTCCTTTAACAATCAATGCAGCAGAACTGATTCGTTTTCTCTCTATGAAAGAAGCACTCAAACTTGATCATCCACGTGTCGGATCTATTCTAATCGGTAAGATTTTTCATTTTCATTCTAATGAATAGAGTAACATTGTATACAGTATAATATTATTTTTGTGATCAATGTCATCATTAATTTGAAAGAATGAGCATGCCACTATTTAATACGATCTCATCATGAAAATATTGAATTTAAAATAGTCTGAAATCATTCCGAACTTAAGCAATCATATACATTAACTCACTTTTGTTGATCTCTCACATTCTCTTGATTTAGATCATCTCATCGACATGCGTATAGGTCAAGGTTATGACATTTGGTGTAGAGAAAATCATATCTGTCCATCGGAAGAGACTTATTGCCAAATGGTTATCAACAAATACAATGGACTTTTTCATTTGGCTATAGAGTTATTACGACTATTTTCGCCAATAAAAACTGATGTCGAAAAGAATAAGTTGATTGATGACTTGTCCAAAAAACTTGTGCTACTTTTTCACATTCGTGATGATTATTGTAATTTGATATCCGACGAATATGCTCGAAATAAGTCTTACTGTGAAGATTTATGTGAAGGCAAATTCTCATTTCCAATCATTCATGCTTTCCACACCCATCCAGAAGATACTAGACTTCGTAGCATTCTCAAACAGCGCACCGACAATATTGATCTTAAACGAGAGGCTATTGAATTATTGCATCGATTTGGCTCAGTTGAATATACACGAAATATGTGTCTCAAATTGGCGGATGAATGTTATTCTTTCACCGATCAACTTCAAGGCAATCATTCTTTGAAGATAATTATTAATAAATCGACGGATATTTTTCATGTTTCTGCGCAAAATGAACTCAACTAACTGAAAAAGTGCTCAGTACAATTTTTAAAAATATTCTCTATTATTATTCATGCATGTTTTTTTTTCTACAAATTTAGATAGTATCACTGATGTTCTTTTTCTATGAAATTTTCTAAATTCGTAAAACGAACTTCTTTATTTTTTCTGATAATTTGCAAAAATAAAGTTTTCTATTCTACACGAAAACTATTCTAAATAGAATTTGATCAGAAAGCGTTAATACTCAAGAGCAAAGATACTTTAGCAGGAATATATGAAGCCTCGAATAATGGTTACACAATAGAATCATCCTAATATCTTTCGCACACACCATGCTATGAATCTCAGATTTTGATTTTAAGCAAATTGACTATTTTAAAATAAATTCATTTTTCTCGAAACTATCCAATAAAATTAAGTAAGGTACCAGAATGACAGAAATGTTGAGTAAGAACAACTTACTTATCAAAAAGACGATTAATTTTTAGTAATATAAGAAAATTTCACTATCAAATACTGTTACATAACAAAAAATATTTGTCATTACTCTACAACAAGTTAAGCATAATATATAATATAACTAAATCTCAATACATAAGGAACAATCATACAATGAAAAGTAGTAGCACATTCAAGTTTTTCCTGCTAACATTTGTTCTTGAATTTGAGCAAAATGGACAATTCGATTATATATCGAATGATGATATTACAGCAAGTAGTCTCTACAACACACTTAAGTATCACAGGATAACTCAAAAGACATTTTACCGAAAGAAAAATGAATATTTCTATAATGGCTTGATCAATCTAACAACTTGAATTAGATTAATTTGAAAAGAGTAATCTATCATTTTCAATAAATGTAAGTTTTTTTCCTGAAGAGAAAATGATTTCGAAAAAGATACTGATTTAGACAATATCTGAAAATTTTTTCGATCATACATTGTAATTAAAAGTTAATAGTATAAACCGATATTTGCGTATAATGTGAAAATTAAATAATAAAATCTAAAAAGAATAGTACAAAAAAAAATAGATTTCATATTTATTTTAATTAAAAAAATTTTCATAATTTAGTGGAAAATGAAATACTACGTTTCAAATAAAAATTATATTTCATAGACTGAATAATGTGCATTAATTTTATTCAAAATAATATCAAACAAAACAAAATGAATTTAAACATTTAATGAAGATTTACATGAAAAATATGTTTATGTTACAAGATTTCGATTAATAGTTTCTATTGGCTCTTTAAGAAAATAGTATTTGTGTATATGATAAGTATTATAGCCAGATATTCTCTGTCAATTAAGGAATAAATCAATGAATATAAATTATGAAATTATATTTATATATGTATAAAGCAAAGGTTTTATAAATTCATCTTCTTGTATGAAAAAATATGCTAGAGAAGAAATGTCTGCTTTTTCATACATTTATAAAAATGAATCTGTCAAATCCTATATACAATACATTTTCTCGGTATTAAAAAAATCAAGATAAAAACTCACAAAGATATACAGCTTCTTAAATAATCTATCTTTAATTTTTATTTGATGAATATCTCATAAAAATGTCATAATATTAATCTGAAAGTTCTACTATTATTTGTCCATCACAGACTGAATGCATACGAATAATGTCACGTAATCTAAATGTATTGCAATTACAATAGATTTTTGAAAGAAAGAAGTTTAAGAAATTAATGGAAAATCAAATTGTCTTTATTTCAAAGTCGTTTATTAGTTTTCTTTAGAAAATAAATTTAGAAATAAATAAAGTAAAAAACAAATATAGAATATACTCTCTAGTAAGGACACATATAGGTGAGAAACATTGCTGCGAGCATTCATATGTTTTGAGTATTCATCAATCATACTCATACTACAATCTGAGTGTGTAAGTACAACTCTCTATTATTCGCTCTGTGATACTTAGAGCATACAAAAAGCAGTGAGAGTGACACTTTAATACCGTACAATAAAGTTAAAGAAACTTTCTTTCTATACAGTCTTCAAGAGAAAAAAATGCGAAGATTTTTCTATGCTATTTGATCATACATTAACTAATATCATAATAGTAAACTTTTGATAAGATCTGTTTCGTTAGGATGTGTGCTTGTTGTATTATAAAAATAAAATATCCCACGAGATGTATCATGAACAACTGTAAAATTTCTAAAGGATCGTTTATTTTATACTGACAATTTTTGGTGTCAAATCAGACAAAGTTCTGAGCTATCAAATTTCGACATTGCAAAAACGAGGTTGTATTTTAGTAAAAGATGTATTCGGTTTTTCCTATCTCATCCTTTTTATAATTGTTTTGTGTGAATTGTAGAGCTTTTCACGTTGCATCTTGTAGTGTATTTTGTTCTTTTAAATAGAACATGTTAGTTAATAAAAAGGATGAAATAGGAAGAACCGAATGCATTTTTTACTAAAATACAATCTCGTTTTTTGCAACGTCGAAATTTGATAGCTCAGAACTTTGTGTGATTTGACACCAAAAATTGCAAGTACAGAATAAATGATTCTTTAGAAATTGTACAGCTTTTCATGATACATCTCGTGGGATATTTTGTTTTTATAATGTACCAAGCACATATCCTAACGAAACAGATCTTATCAAAAGTCTACCGTTATGATATTAGTTGATGTATGATCAAATAGCATAGAAAAATGTTCACATTCTTTTCTCTTGAAAACTGTATAGAAAGAAAGTTTCTTTAACTTAATTATACAGTATTAAAATGTCACTCTAACTATTTTTTGTATGCCTTAGGTAATGCAAAATTTCTGAGAAAGTTATGCAATCAGCTGACTGTGCCTCTAGGCACACCATCAAATACACTGATATGTCATTAAAAAAAATCAAAAGCTGCCCGAAGTTTGTGAAAGTGATCAGTTCTGAGTAAGATAATAGCATCAATAAGAATTATCAAATATACAAGATTGAAGAATAAGCTAAACTCTATAATAATAAGTTTTAAAAAGAAATTCATATGAATTAATTTGCAAGTCTGGTAAGTTGATAATGTATATAAGCATGATGTTAATCAATAACAGATATATTGATTTTCAAACTAACATAGCTTGTTGAAAATGTATTCTAGATATATAATATGCAATACATTGCAAGTACGTCTACAGGATAATGTGTAATGTTTGATGTTTTCGTATTTATTGATTTAATGTGTCAATAATCTAATAGTTTAATCGAAGAACGAGACTTACTTTATAAGTTGGAAGAAAAATACAAAAGAAAAAAAGGAAGAGGAATGAGTAATGTATGCAGGTATATATTCAGAACAACTTAATACATTTCAGTTTATACTTTTTTTTAATATAAGAATCATAAGTATACTTTTAATATGAATCTAAATATATCGCTCTTACATAGAATAAAAGTATGTTAATTATAAAATATATTTCAATTTAAAGTAATAAAATTTATTTTAAAAGAAAAATCTTTTTTTAGAGAAGATTTTCAAATAAAATGAAACGTAAAACAAAAAAACAAATTAAAATTGCTAATGAAAATGACGAAATGAATATTCCATCTAATGATATCAGTAAAATAATGTATTATTTATATTGTGTTTGTCATTGTATTGATTATAATAATAATGACCATGATATGCATCTTTATATAGATTATTCAAATTTTTCATCATTATCTAATGAGGATTATCAATTTATTTTTTTCTTAGCTCTTTATCTCAGTCCGGATTTATTTATTGGAAAGATTTTTTTTCCAAATGAAGAATTATCTGATAATATGAAACAAGAATTTCATGAAATTAATCAGATAGATTTTCAATTAAGCGTTGCATCATCATTGATTATTGAACGAAATACATATCAAATACACAGAATTTTTACTTTCAATCAAATCTGGTTAAATGAATATTATCTTGAACCAATGCATAGAGTCCTACAACAATTTTATCCTTACAAACAAAGATCAAATAGATATTGTACTATTTCTTAGTTTTATTATTATTCATTATTTTACGTATGTATATTAAAAATGAACTATTGTTTTTTTAAAATTTAATAATTAAAATGAATGTTTGTAAATTTTAAATGGTTTATTTTTTATTTGAGATTGTTTATAGAAATAAAATAAATGAAGCATTATTTTAAACTAAAAGTTGATAAGTTATTTTTCAATTGAATGAAAATCTTTGATTATGTGTCAGTCTGAAGTAAAATATAAATTATTTATTCAGCTAAAAAGATGGTGAAAGTATATAACAATCCTCTTCCTAGTACAATAGAATATTATCAATGAGTTTTATTAATAGCTTTAGGCAATAAATGTAATAGATAAAACTTAATAATAATCTTTATTCTTTCATCATCATCATTTATAAGATTGGAAATAATATTTTACCAAGGAAGCATCGGTATAGTTTCAAATAGAGTAGATTATAAACCTTATATAAAATGAGAGCATGCTGAAAATCGGATTTATTAGGAATAAATAAGAAGAGTTATAAAACCTCGCATATGTCGAATTTTCTAAAGGAGGGGAGTCGCTAAGCGATGAAATACGTCTACTCGAGAAATTCAATTTCTTTTATATAAAACTACCATGTAGGGTATTGAGATGGTTTAGTAGTAGCATTAAATCGATTACAGTTGTCTGGACTGTACCCAGGTCGTCTGTATTAGTCAAAGATTTCCATGTGTACACGATGCCCAACTGCAAATGGTAAGCACCTATTTTCATCTATTAGTCTGATGTTAATCAGATTCAGTGTCCAACTCGGGTCGGATCAGACGTCGGGTCAGGTCGAGTCGGATCACAAAAGCTCTAAAAATTCCGAACGTCACATAAGAAAAGAAGCAACTGTGGAGGAGATAATTATTTCTTTATTTCGAATATCGAGAGAATATGTATTGATTTACTCAAAAGATTCTCAATGACCGAAAAAAATCAAGGAGGAAAAAGTGGACTTCTGTACTTCTCCGTACTGCTTTGTGCTTCTCATACTTCTCCGTACTTCTTCATACTTCTCGTACTTCTTCGTACGCCTTTGTACTTCTGTTCTACAAACAGAACATTTTTGTTCTGTTATTGTAAGACACTGAAAAATGTGTTCTCAAAAACAGAACACGTGTTCTGTTTGTAAGTATAAATCAAAAGAGAAATGGCAAATTTCTTTCGTACTTCTTGGAACTTCTGTATTTCTGAAGTGAAGAAGCTCACTTTTCCCCCTGAAAAAATTCACTTTTATTGGCTAAAAATCATTCTTTACCTCGGATCGGGTCAGGTAACAAAAAAGTGACCCATGTTGGACACTGATCAGATTGGTTTTCATATGATTTGATAGCACTTGGAAGTACTACAAAATGATATAAAAACATTCAAGAAAAATAAGCATCGATGTCACTTCGCGTACAGCATATTGCTTTTGCCTATATCTTTATGATGAGTATAGTCTACTGAAATCGTGTATCACGATTCACTATTGAGTTTGTTAACCAAGTTAGTTTTCATATAATTCGATAGAATTTTTCAAGCGTTACAAAAAGGTATAAAAATATCAAGAAAAAAAATGCTGGCCACTTAGAGAAATTTAGTGAATACTGGATTCAATACGTGATTTTGATCAATTTTGACATATTTTTGATAGTTTTTGGTTATAAAAAGTAGAGTTTGGATAAAAACGAATACGATATTCTGAATGAGCAGCATCCAGAACTGGTTAGATGTGTACCATTTTCAAACTCTGTCTTCGACATTTTTTTCGTCGAAGATTTGTCTCTTGTCCCTCTCAGGGATGGATAAAAATATGAATTTCATCAAAAAGTTGTTTCAACCGTCAGAAACGCATTCTCAGGCTGTAAAATTATATTGGAAGTCAAAATAATAAATACTTTTACAAATAAAACCCTGTTTTATTGAAAATCATTTCTTTTACTCATCTCTGAAAGGGACGAGGAGCAAGTTTTTCGACGAAAATAAAGTCGAAGACAGAGTTTGATAATGGTACACATCTAACCAGTTTTGGATGCTACTGCAATTACTCTACTTTAAATCAAAACTCATAAGGAGTTGTGTTAAAATTTAATTTGTATCAAAGGCCTTTTATAACTATAATTTTTTATTCATATAACCAATAGTTATCAGAGAGAGAGAGTGTGTGTATGAAAAAAACAAAAACTATATGGTATGAAGTATATAGAAGTTCACCAGAATAGTTCGAGATTTCATTGTTCAAATTTCTGAAAGAACATTTTAATTTTTTTATAAAAAAATAATACAAAAAAATTTAGAGCGAACCTATTTGTGTTAAAGGATAAGACCAACAATAATGGTATAATAAATTCTCTTACTCAGCGGTTCTATAAAATACTTTACTGAATAAATTATTAAACAGCAATTTCGACAACTATAAATGGAATTTATCAGTATAGAATATTAATTATCAGTGGAAAAGGTATTGATTGAATAGATTTAAAATAATACCAATTTGTTTTTTTTTTCAACATATATAAATTAAATATTACGTTTACAAAAAAGTTTTTCCTGAAACTTTAGATAATAATATATATCAATAAAAAAATCTAAACAAAAATTTCTATTAAATTTTCATATAAATAAAATGTTATATGATGCATGATGAAATCTAATTATTTTAAAATGTCATGAAAATGATAGTTGATATTATTATTTCATTTTTTCTTTGATATTAAAAAGGACAAAAAGAACTTTCTATTAAATTGAATTCGTGTCAATTTGATAATAACAAAAAAAACACGAATATAATTTCAAATATTTTTGTTTATTCAATAGAAAGCTAGACAAAGAAATATTCGTAATAAAAAAAAAATGAATGGTATCGATAATCCATCATCAACAATTGATGAAAATATTCAAGAATCTGTAAGTGTTAAAAAATCTTCATTAAATAATAAAAATGAAAATGAAATAAATAATGAAATTGAAACGAAAAAAAATTCTCCATTTATGTTAATATCATTAACACTTCATTCATTAGGAATTATATTTGGTGATATGTAAGTTAATTATTATATTAATAAAAATAAATAAATAAATAAATATAATTATTTCATAGTGGTACAAGTCCATTATATGTTCTTGAAACAATATTTCATAATAAAAAAAAACCTCCAAATGAATTTCAATGTATTGGAGCTGTTAGTCTTATTATATGGAGTTTAATACTTGTTGTATCAATAAAATATTCAATATTTATTCTTAAAGCTGATAATAAAGGAGAAGGTTTTTATTTTATTTTTTTTTCATTTGAAAATATATCTTGTTTATATTCAAGGTGGAACATTTGCACTTTGTGCATTATTAACTGGAAAATCAAGTAATTTAAAAAGAAGATCTAAAGCTATTGTTAATATTGTTTCAATATTAGCTGCATCATTATTAATTGGTAAAAGAAGATATTTAATTAATTAGAATTTAAAACATTTTACTTAAGGTGATGGAGCATTAACTCCAGCTGTATCAGTTTTATCAGCTGTTGAAGGTTTAGCATTAAATGCTCCTAATTTACATAAATGGATTGTACCAATAACTGTTATTATTATATGTTGTTTATTTATTGGACAACAATGGGGAACATCAAAAATAGGTTAAAATACTTTTTTTCTATTCTATAGAAATAATTAAAATATATTTTGTAAAGGTAATACATTTGCACCAATAATGTTAATATGGTTTGGTTCATTATTTTCAATTGGAATATGGAGAATTCGTTTAAAACCAAGTATATTAAAAGCATTTAATCCTTATCAAGCAATTATTTATTTAATTAGAGAAAAACGTCAAGGATTTTATCATATAGGTAAAAGAAATTGTTTTATTTTGATTTTTTTTTTTTATAAATAAAATTTATTTATATAAGGAGGAGTATTTTTATCAGTAACGGGATGTGAAGCATTATTTGCAGATTTAGGTAAAATTATTATTTATTTTATTTAATTAAATAAAAGAATTTTAAAATAAAAGGACATTTTGGTTTATGGCCTGTTCGAATAAGTTGGTTTTTTGTTGTTTTTCCTTCTGTAATAACAAATTATTTGGGTCAAGGTGCTCTAATTATTTATCATCCAGAATCTGTTGAAAATCCGTATGTTTTTAATTGATTTTATTTCGAGCATATTAATTTTGTAGAGAAGACTTAAAGGTTATTTTCTTTTTTTAATAAATAAAAAAAAAAGGTTATAAGAAAATCATACTAGGGATTCTGAACTAGTCATATTTCATTTATTTAATTAGTTAAATTACGTTCAATAGAATTAATTAGTCAAAAATCACATAGTATCAAGCCTGGCGAATGTAATGAATATGACATTATATTGATATTTTCTTCTATCATATGATGAACAACATTGGATGAGTGTGAAGTCGATATAATACTTATGACCTACAGTCTTGCCTTTATCTAAACTATCTATAAAAACAGGATTATTTGATATAAAGAATATGCCAAACGAAGTTTTGATTACAATCTATCTTCCGGAACAATAGTCCTTGATGATTCATCTTTAATCAGTCAGCTAGGATCCGATGACTTATGATTGACCTATATAAAATAAACCCATATTCCATTACTAATAATACTAGATTGCAAGTGATATGATTCAACAAAATTTCGCTAGATTTTTAAAACAAATGAAATATGATTAGCTCATGCAGAATATTTTTATTTAATACTCTGAAAACTTTTGGTCAGATTTAAAAATAGAGTATCGTTTTCTCTATGATTGCACAGGAAAAAAAAAGAAAGTTTCCTTAAATCTTCTATATGAAATTACGATGCCATTGGTCATTATTTTTTATATATCCCAAGTATTTATTTTCTTAATATAAAAATAGTTTTTATCGTTCTGTTCCTCGATGGGCACATTGGCCAATGGTTATATTAGCAACAATTGCAACAAGTAATAATAAATTTTAAATTAAAAACCTAATAATAAGTATGTTATTTTTCTTAAATATATAGTAATAGCATCACAGGCAATAATAACAGGTTGTTTTTCTCTATTAAGTCAAGCTGGTTCATTAGGTTTTTGTGCTCCACTTTGTGTTCATCATACAAGTAAAAAAGTTATTGGACAAATCTATGTACCGGTTAGTTTATATATGAATTTTAATTAACAAAAAAAAATTTTTTTTTATTGTTTTTTTTTACAAGACAATAAATTGGGTATTAATGATTTTAACATTATTTGTAACAGTTTATTTTCAAAGTTCATCACGTTTAACAAATGCATATGGTTTAACTGTTTGTAGTGTTAGTGTTATAACAACTGTTTTATTTATGATGGTTATACGATCTGTATGGAATAAATCTTTAATTTTTGTTATTTTATTTGGTTTATTTTTAATAATTGATTGTTTATTTTGGGCAGCTAATGCTATAAAATTTATTGAAGGTAATATATAATGTTTAATAGGATTTTTTTTTTCTTGTATTAAATTAATTTACAAAAAACAAAAGGTGCATGGATTGCAATATTAATTGCATTAATATTTTTTGTAATTGGTTTTTCATGGTATTATGGACAAAAACGTTTAAAAATTTATTTACGTGTTCAATCAACAACAGCTGCACTTAATGAACTTCCAATGAGATTTGGTTTAACATCACAACGTCAAAAATCAATATTTCTTGTTGATAATCAACGTTTTGATATACAAAGTAAATTATTTTATTTTATTTACAAAAAAAAAAAAAATAAATATTAATTAGGTACATCTGATTCTGATAATGATGAAGATATTGTTGATAATTATCCTGAAATAAATTCAATTCGAAATCGTTTTAATGTTTTAACAAATGTTCCATTATCATCGGTTTCAAGTCAAATTGAATTAAATCGTATGGAAGAACAAACATCAATAAGTGTAACACCAGGTGTTGGAATATTTTTAACACATAATTATCGTCAAACACCTCATGTTTTTGAAAATTATATTCGATTACTTCGTAGTGTACCACAAATGATTATATTTCTTCGTATTCAATATGCACGTATACCTATTATTGATCGTCAAAAACGTTTATTAATTAAATTATATGGAGATATTTATCATATAACAGCAACATTTGGTTATGCTGAAACAAGAAAAAATTCTGTTTATGAAGATATTCTTCTTTTAGCTAAAGAACTTTATCAATTACCAATACCTGATACAGATAAAAAAATAACATTTTTTATTCCAAATCAAATAATAGTTATATCAAAAAAAGGTTGGAAAACATGGATGAGTAGATGGCCACTTTATTTATATTCTATACAAAAAAGTCTTGTACCAACTGAAACAATTAATATAAGAATTAATGCTAAAAATACAATTCAAATTGGAATTATTGCTGAACTTTAAATTTTTATTTTTTTCAAAATTTTTTATTAATTATCTAGAGAACAAATTGTTATAAATAATAACATATTATATTAATTAGATATATGTTTAGAAAATAACTAATTAAATTAATTTTTATCAATGAATATTATAGTATTTCATTAGAAAAAAGTCTCTTTTTGAAAGAATTATATTTATGCAATAGAAAATTAGTTATCTAACTTACAAACAAAAACGATATTCTGATGATATAATACGTATTGTTTTGTACATTTTTCATAGCAATCTATGATTATTAGAAGTTCATAATCGATGTCTCAAATTTCAATGAAATTTTGCCAGTATTTAGTCCTAAATGAGAGATGAACATGCTTATCAAAACTACGTATGACGAATGCAGTATCTATGCATCGTATATTTCACCATTTTTCAACAATAAGGTTTTTAGGCTTGAAATTTTGTGGGTACCTACTACCAAAAGTGCTCTACATATCGACACACTTAAAATCACTCTTGATCGTATTAAGTGTTGTAGTGAGATTTCATAGGTCATAGATACCTTTTCTATATTCTGAACAAGATTTCTATCGCTCATAGGCGGACCTATGAGCTTCTGTTTTTGCACTAAATACTACTGCTCTCCACCTGTTAGCAACGATTTTCATCAAAATCATGGGTTTGACAAAATTCGATCTTCCACGAAATGAAGTTAACCAATATCAAACTCGTGTAATTTTAAAGCATAGAGCTAGTATTACAAAGTTCTGAAACAATTAATTTAGGATTATGTAGAATGATGTACAGAATCTTATACAAAAATTGCATATATAATAAAAAAATGGATTTATTCTTTGTAAAAAAATACGTTGTTTTCGTAGTGTCGAAATTTGATCGCATAGAACTTTGCCGATTTTTGAACACAAAAGAATACAACTGTAAAATTATCTGTTTCATATAAATTATAGAGCTTTTCATGCTGCATCTCTCGGCAGATTTTATTTTTTTAAATAAAACTTTATTATTTATGATGAATTAAGTTCACATACATAATATCCTCTTGTTTCTATTTTATTTTTATTTCTACTTGATTAAATACTTCATTGTCTTGTTTATTATAAAGAAAGAAAAAAAAGAAAAAGTATTACTTTTCTGTTCTTATCGATCGTTATGTTGACAAAACAATAACAAAAAAAAAACGTGGTCTGATTATTTTTTGTAGAAGCGTGAGTGAAACATGTTGTGTGAAATAAGTTCATCATTAAGTAATAATTTTTTCTTCACATGGTTTATTCTAAGTATTATTACATTTATTGTATTGATGATATTTTCATCATTATTATTTTATTATTCTTATGTAAAAATAACATATGAAAAATGGTTAAAAAAATCTAATCCAAAATATCCATCAGCTGAAAATGTTCGTATGGAAATTATTTTAATGTTAAAAGGAATATTTTCTGGAACATTTTGTCCATCAATGACATTATATTTAATGTCTAAACAAAAAATAAAAGGTTATTGTGGTCTTGATCAATATGGTTGGAAATATTTAATAATTAGTTTCTTTATTAGTTGGTTATTAGTAGATTTTTTTGAATTTTGTTATCATAGAATGGGTCATACGATAGATGCTTTTTGGAAGGTACATAAATCTCATCATCAATTTTATAATCCAACACCTTTTGCTGTTATTGCAGAAGATTATATTGATCAAATTGTTGGAGCATCACCATTAATTATTTTACCATTACTTATACCTATTAATATCGATTTACTTTTTCTTCAGGTAATTTGTTTTTAGTTAAAATTTTATAAATAATATTCATTTATTATTATAGTTTGCTGTATTTTTCTATGGTTATGGTGTTTATCTTCATTGGGGTTTTGAATTTTCATATCCAGATGCACATCATCCAATATTAAATACATCATTTCAACATTATTTACATCATGCTGTATCTACAAAAAATCGTCCTTATCATACAGGTTTCTTTTTTAAAATTTGGGATCAATTATTTGGTAGTATTTATCCAAGTGAAAAATGTTTTTGTGTTAAATGTGAATATATACAAGGAAAACGAACACTTCAACATTTTGAAAATATTGAAAAACAAGATTATAGTGTTTTATTAACTTGGAAATTTTGGATTAATTCGAAATTAGTTTCATAGTTTTATTAATAATCAAAATGATACAATTAAATCAAATAATATCTTTTTTTTTTTCATGTAAAATAAGAGAAAGAAAGAAAACAAGCAGAATGTTCTATAAGTACAGAGAGTATAATAAATATATAAATTCATTGAATATAATTTCTATTAAATGATTCTTATAATGGTGACTTTTCTTTTTTTCAATATTGATTAATAAAGATATGAGAATTCGTATTTATCTTTAAAAAAAAAAGTTAATTTTTATCTAAATAACGTAGTAGAACTATAATTGGTTAGTTTTACGACTATATATGAAATAAAATGTTTTCATTTGGTACGTATTCAATTTCAAAAATAGATAAGAAGGAATGAACTAAATGTATTTTTAAATATTTAATAACGACAAAGCATTTTTTTGTTACATTAATAGAAACCTTGGTTATAGAAGTGTACCGCATGACTTACCACACGTGGTTAATAGCATTGAGATGATTGTCAATATAGTACAGACAAAAGTTGTATAAGGCAATGAGTGCATTCAATTGACGATTAAGTACAAATTTATATTATTTATATATTCTGTTGAAGTAGTATAAATATAAAAATACATTTTGAAGAAAGACCATCATGTTTTCGTAATTTTGCTCATGAAGTTATCTATGTCAGTATTATTTGTTGTGGTCAATTACTTTCACAAGCTACAATTGGAAATGTCCTTGTTCCACTCAATATAATCGGTCCTGATATTGGTATTAATGATCCTGGCAAATTACCTTGGACAATATCATCTTATTCTTTAACTTTTGGTATTTTCATAATAGTTACAGGACGATTAGGTGATATATATGGACAAAAATTATTACTTATAGTTGGATTCATTATATTTTCAATATTACCTAATACAATTGCTATACTTGATAGAACATATAAACCCGGAAAGCGGAGATCATTTGTTTTTTCAATATTTGGAGCAGCAGGACCTTCTGGATTTGTTGTAGGTGCTTTATTTGCAAGTATATTTACTCAATTATCATGGTGGCCTTGGGGACAATGAGTACTGGCTATTTTTTGTGCTTTTCTTGCTATTTTATCTTATTTTATTATACTTAAAGAAGTATCATCAGCTGCTCAACCAACAGGCAAAATTGATGTACTTGGTTCAATTGTTGGATTATCAGCTCTTATTCTTTTTATTTTTTGTTGGAATGAAGGACCAAGTTCTGGATGAAATAAACCATATGTATATGTTTTATTAATTATCAGTGTTTTATTAATAGGTCTTTTTATTATTATTGAAAAAAAAACCAAAGAACCAATTATGCCATCATCTATTTGGTCAGTAAAAAGTTTTCCAGGTGTTCTTACATGTCTTGCTTTAAGTTAGTCAAGTTATAGTATATATAGTTTTTATTTTGTTCAATTTCTTGAAGTTATTCGTGGTGTAACTCCATTATTAACAACAGCTATGATATCACCAATTGTTCTTACTGGTCTTACAGCAGCATTATGTGTTTCTCATTTATAAGAAACGTATACCGCCTCATTTTCTTCTTATGGGTTCTATGTTTTTTTTCTGTCTGACAAATATTCTTATTGCTACAATTCCTACGCATCAAACATATTGGGCACAAGCATTTGTATCAACATTAGTAGCACCATTTGGAATGGATGTTAGCCTTCCAGCTGCAACACTTATCGTAAGTAATACAATTCCAAAAGAACAACAAGGTGGAGCAGCAAGTATGGTAAGTGGAGTTATTAATTGGTCAATTTCTCTTGGATTAGGTATTGCAGAAACAATTAAACGTGAATTATTAAAAAGAGGAAAAACTCAATTAGAAAGTTATCGAGGTGGTTTAGCTATTATTATTGCACTTTTATTTTGTCGTGTACCTTCAGCAACATCATCTAGTGAACAAAAAAACCAATCAGAAGAGGATACAACACAAAACGCAGCATGAGACATGTTTACCGATATTAAAAGAGAAAATATTTTTTTATATAAATTTATATATTTTTGTAAACAATAATAAGTACAACATATCTCTTATACATATGTTGATAAATAGATCATATACAAAATTTTTTTTAAAGTCTTATCTCAAATTGAATAAATAGTTCCACTAGAATCTGATCATAATGTCCGAAAAATTATTTCAATTAGAAGAAGAAAAGAAATTCCTAAATGTTGATAAATCTATTAAAACACATATTAAGTTGTAAATATTCATTTATTCTCTATTGTCTTATCAGATTCAGTTTTCATATTACTTTATCCAATGTTATGTTTATCTCTCTCTTCCTTGGTACATTATTGATCTAAATATCATTCTATCTACAATTAAATTATTATTTATCTTGATTGTCGAAAGAACAATATTCTCTTTACTTCCATTCAATAAAATATCAATTAGATAATAAACTTAACTTCTACTTGAATAAAAACATTACTTATATCATTTATTAGATATTTTGTACGAGTCTTTAATACATACATTTAGCCGCATTTATATGCGATATCATTACTATATTGTCTTATGTTGAAAACACAAAAAGACAAATTAAACGAATTATTTATTATTTATTTCAATGTCCAGCCGACGATTTACAAAATACGTTTCATCTGCCTACATTGGAAGAAAAACACAGAAAATCTTTATCAAAACAATTAAATAACATCCAAAAATTTGAACAAGAATTAATTGATTGCTATTTAATGTATAAAAACGTAGTAAATACAACACGTCGTCACTACCTCGAACAAACATGCATTCTAGCCATTCCAAGAGGTCAATCCAGCACACGCATAAGAGATTTCTACAACGATTTGTCAACATATCTCGGCAAGCTCCTTCATTTCTGCTACGAACATATTATTTCTTAAAAAAAAGAAGGAAGAAGAGGGATTTTTCTTTAGTTATTCCAGCCTACCAACGTACTTTTCTATAAAATCTGCACCAAAAAAAAATTTTTAAAACTTTTCAATGAACATATTTTATAGATTGCGACAAGCTCTATCCACTCATATGAAAATATCAAAGCAAAAAAAAAACTCAATTGATTTTCCACCTACTAACATTTCATACAAAAAGCAAAATTTTAATAGTTCAATCGAAAGTAACACTTTTTCTAGTTAATATGAAAGGTAGCTCAGATAAATAAAAATCCAATTAATAGAATCATAAAGTTTTTTGTGTTTCTCACTTGTAAAACTCATAAGCAAACAGGCTGTCGATGAAATAAAAGTCTTTAGGTTACAATAGACGTCTCTGTATTCAAAGAGATTAGTTATGATTAATAATGTACGCAGTTAGCTGATGAATTTGGTATGGATTGAGCGAAAAAGAGAAAAGACTATAAATGGTTTATGTTTTGTTGATTTTACTACTATAAAGAAAATACGTTTTTTCGAATGCTCAGTAATGGGAATCACTATCTAGTCACCACTTTTAGAGATGAATGAGTTAAATATGGTAATATATAGAACTCATTATAGATTATCAATATATTTGTATAACAAGTTGTGCAAGTTTTTTTTTTAATACTATCATATATATAGAATAAGTAAAATATTTAAAGATAAGTAGATGAGTTATCAAAAAATGATATGTGAAGGTAGTTTTTTTAACAGAGATTGTTATCATATGTATATATAAAATATATTTGATTATTCTATTTTCTTTTTCTCGTAGATTATTTTAATAAAAATGGTTAAATTAAAGGTTGCTGTATGTCAATGTGCTTGTCAAGAATTTGATTTTGAAAAAACTTTAATTCATTTAGAAAAATATAGTCGAGAAGCAGCATCAAAAGGTGCACAACTTGCATTATTTCCCGAAGGTTTTATTGGTGGTTATCCACGTTTTTCACATTTTGATTCATTAATTGGTTGTCGAAGTGATGAAGGTCGAAAAGAATTTCTTCATTATTATAATAGTTCAATATCAATTCAAAATAATAATAAAAAATCTTCTGAAATTGAAAAAATTGAAGAAATATCTCGAAATGAAAATATTTATCTTGTTATTGGTATTATTGAAAAAGATGGTGGAACACTTTATTGTTCAGTTATTTATATTCATCCATTAAATGGTCTTATACATTCAAGAAGAAAATTAATGCCAACTGGTATTGAACGTTTAATATGGGGTCAAGGTCATGTTAAAGATGTTAAAACAATACAATTTAATAAAGATATATCAATGTCTGCATTAATTTGTTGGGAAAATTATATGCCTTTATTAAGATATCATGTTTATACAGGAAATATTCAATTATATTTAGCACCAACTGCAGATGGAAGAGATACATGGATTCCTACAATGCAACATATTGCTATTGAAGGACGAACATATGTACTTAGTGCTAATCAATTTGTTAAAACTAAAAATATGCCTAAAGAACATAAATTACCAGAAGAATATTCGAATCCTGAAAGTATTTTAACAAATGGTGGAAGTGTTATTATTGATCCATTTGGAAAAATTCTTGATGGACCATTATATGGACAAGAAGGAATTCTTATTGCTGAAATTGATACTGACGAATGTATTAAAGGAAAAATGGATTTTGATGTATGTGGACATTATTCACGTAATGATTGTTTTCAATTAATTATTAAAAATTAATTTTATAAATTAAAAAATATTTTTAGAAATACCTTTCTTATTTATAATTCATTTGAAAAATAAACATGTTATTGTAATAAAAAAAAACAGACACGCTCACAGAATAGTGTTCTGTGACCCAGTCAAGCACATGACACTAGATTCGACCTGAACCATAGGTTCAAACTCAACGTGACATGCCAAGATGAAGAAGCATTTTATTTTCAAAAATTAAAAGTAGTATACGTATTAAAAATGATTTAATCATAATTCAGTAATTCATTGTTTATTAAAAGTAAGTTCTATAAGCGATCAATGGGACTTTTTTATTTTTTTCGTAGATATATTGAGGGTGAAATAAATTTTACCATATGAAATAAAAGTTTAAAAATTGTATATGATTTCCGGAATGCCTGGCAAATGTCAAATACTTTAAGGACGGATTGAGGGTTAAAAAAAATGAGTCGGACTGGATTTGGATACAAAAAGCGATACTGCGCAGGATATCACCACAAACTAAATAATCAATTGCATACAATGCTCTGCCCTCCTAAAGGGTAGAGTAGTACGATATTCGCATATTCTGAAAAAATCTTGGTCATCATCTGCTAACTAAAATCTTGATATTTCCCCTTTCTCGTCAGTTAATGGAAATGGCATTTCCATTTTGTTTTACTCAAGTATTTCTACTACTATCATCATTTCGATATATTTATCTAATCAATTACGACGACTAGTACACGGAGAACAACAAAATTTTCTATTTTAAATAAAGCCTCAATAAGAAATTTGTTCTTCTGTTTTATATCTAAACATGAAACTATTCTTCGTGTTTTGTAAAGCATTGTATCGCACTCTATCTAACCTTGTGGTGGAAAGATAAGACATAGTAGGAAAAAATTATTTTGTAAAACTACAAATGTGTTCTGGAAAATTTCTAAAACAAAATTTTAACAAGAAAAAAATTGCTATCTTACAAATCATAATTCAACATTAACAATGATCAATTTTATACAGTAAAACATTAGAAAATCTCGCGTAAAACGTTTGTAAATACCCGGCACGACATAAAGATAATAACATTTGATATTTTATAAATATCTCATTACAGACACATGTTAGAATCTTGATTTTTTATCTTAAAGATGGATTAATTCGTTCTTATTAATCTCAACAAATAAAAATATGTACTTGTCTATTTGACTGAAATTTGTAAAAATGATAATGAAAATTGACTTACGAAATTTTTAAAGAATAAGTTTTTCGAATAGTTCATTTCAATTGTGCATAATAAAACATGTTATTTGAAATGATTGATTTAAAAATATAATAAATATTCAACAATTCATTTGTCTCGTTTTCATAGAAAAACAAAAAATGATCTAAATTGATATAAAATTACATTTTTTGAATATTTCTCTATCGAATAATTAAACTAAATATGAAATTAATGTTTTTCTCGATTAACAAATTTCACTAAATATAATCATATTAAATTGTTCATATGAAAAACACTGGTTTTTGAAAAATTATCCAGTATCATACGCATTTTGATATCATTTTATTACGTATTATAATAATACTAAAAATATTTTTCAAATGATATTAAAGTACTTATCAAGTACGAAATAATAATGTAATAAACTTGTTTTTTTGTTATTTGATTGACAAGGATTTGAATTTTATATGAAAATAAGGATCACAATTAATACTAAATATATAAATATGTTCCATTAAAAGTTAGAAAAATTTGAGATTAAATTTTTATATTTATTTGATATTAAAGAAATTTTATTATTCTTATAATAAGAAGAAAAAAAATAAAGAATATTAATACTATGTTGATATGAAAGATATTGATGAGTTAATTCAAATAATATATTTATTAAATATTTTTTTTTGTATTAGTAAAAAATATTTAATCTTTTATAAATAAATGTTAATATATAAATATAGTATCGATAAATATTCGAAATAAATCATTTCGAAATACAACAACAACAGCACCAATAGAAAATGTTTATTCGAAATAGTTTTCTTTATATTTGTGGTATGATATTCATGTTATCATTAACAATAAATGGATATCCATCAGATATAAATGATGAACGATGTTTAACTTATTGTTTCAATAATGGAATTTGTGTTATTAATGATAATACACCACAATGTTATTGTTTACCAGAATGGGAAGGTGAACGTTGTGATCTTATAAGACAATCAGATGGTAATCAAAATCAAGAAAAATCATTTGAACAAACTAAAATAAATAATTTACGTACACATCCATGTCAAGTATTTACAACTCCTTTATGTTCAAATGGAGGTTTATGTCAATTTGAAAATAATAAATATTCTTGTGCTTGTCCACCTTCACATATTGGAAAACGATGTGAAATTCCATCTCGTAAGTTATACAAGATAAGAATAATAATTGAACAGAACTTACAAAATCAAAATTCTAAATAATTTTGAGATCTATTGTCATACACTGTAAATGAAAATAACCTTTTTGAACTTCAAAAACAGGCAAAACAGTTAATTATCTAAAGTTATTGAAAGTTAAATTTAATTTCTCTAATATGAGATTTTTATCAATTGTCTACATATATATTTTTCATATAAATAACATTAATTTATAGAAAAAAGTCAAAACTTTTCAACTATGATTTAACTTAGTTTTACAGATAGATGTTTCTCTTGAATGAAACTTGAAGTGAAAATTCTTTGTTGCAGTTTTTTACGTACTATGCTACTATAGGCTGAAAATTCAGTATAATAACATAACTCTAGATGAAGAGATCTAATGATACGAAACACTTTAAGGTTTCTACTTGTACTATAAGCCTTATCTATAAGAAAAATATAAATTCAAACGGATGTTTTTGGTTGGAAAGATTATCTTGTCAATAATGGTTCATCATAGATGTTATAGATAGACTCAAAAATTTCTTTCCACAGAGTTGATTAATGTTTTTAAGGGATTTTTCAATAAAAGTAGGATACGTTTAATATAATATAAAGCGATTTCTCAAAAACACAGTATAAAAACCGTCATATATTTAAATCCAAGAAATATTCTACTTTTGTAGTTTTTTAAATAATTATTTCAGAAGTCTTCTAATAGAGTCAATGAGTTTGTATCCCGATACAATCTTATATTGAAAATGTCTGTCTATTGTAGCGAAGCTAACTGATAATTTTATAGTCAATTTTCATCTTCCTACAATCAACACTAGTAACTATATCGTACGCCACATTTTAATCACGTAGAGATTAGCACTAAGAAATTTTTCTAAAGAAAAATGAAATCAATGATTGTTGCTATTTTCTAGCATGTATTGGGTATTGTAGAAATGGATTGTGTACAGTTAATAATGAAAGTAATCCATTTTGTAATTGCAATGGAACAAACTTTGACGGTCTTTTATGTCATTTGGCTAAAACAACAATACCTCCTCCTCCAGAAAATACAACAACAACAACAACAACAACAACAACACCAAATCCATTATGTGAGGCTTATAAAGAATTTTGTAATGGTGCACCTTGTGTTATTAATAATGGAGCTCCAGCATGTCAATGTCCTCCAACACATCAAGGACCATTTTGTGATATACCAGCTGCAGGCCCACCAACAAGTATGTATTTTATTTATTTATATTTATATAAAGAAAAATTTTTCAAAATTTTGTTTTGTCCGTATTAAATTAAATTAATTTATTGAGTATATTCAAATACTTTCAATGCCTAAGCACTAAAAAGTCTACAGAAAAAACATTTTCCATAATTGTGATTAATGCAAGTTACAAAAATTGTTTGTTTTTATTTAGCATTACCACCAGTGAATACGCCACCGATAGGACAACCAGGTACTACACAACCAGGACAACCCGGTACCACACAACCAGGACAACCAGGTACCACACAACCAGGACAACCCGGTACCACACAGCCAGGACAACCCAATAAACCGATAGGTATATTTATTTTTACTTATCATATAGAAAGCGAAAGAAAAATTCGAAGTATCGGATGAAGGTATTATTGTTGCTTTCATATATTGTAATGAATTCATTTGAAATTGTGATATCAGACAGTCTGACTTCTATAGATGTTATAAACTCTAATTAACATAGCTAAAATGACGATTTATGATTAATACATATTTTTAAGATAAAATTTTGAGTTAGATTTTAATGTTTGCTGACCATTGTGCGTATTATATGCACTATTGTTTATAAGCAGTTTGCGTTCATCATAAATAACATGTGAATAAATTTTTTAACGATTGAAAGAGTTCGATATTCTAGTGAAAGAAAAGAAAATAAAAGTTGATTTTGAATTTAATCCTTTTCAATATAAAAAATAAATCTAAATTAATTAGAAATTTGTTTTTTTTCTTTAAATAGAATTTTATTGAAGAAAATATTTTTTTTATTTGATTTTATATATTCAATTAAAACTTGTCTAATATTATTAACTAACGAAATAATTTTTATTTAATTGTAGTGGGTAGATCATGTGCTGACAATCCATGTCAAAATGGTGTTCGATGTTTTAATACTGGAAATACATATTTCTGCTACTGTGGTACACAATTTACTGGGGCTCATTGCGAAACACGTTTAGGAGGATGATATATTCATTATTCATCAAATATAACGGACAAAACAGATTAATTTATTTTATTTGTTTTGTCATTATTTGAAATTTTAAATAAAAGAAATATTTTATCATTTAATTATTCTTTAGTAGACTTCTTTTTTTTGTCTAAGTTAATACATAATGATGAACTTCTAATGAATGCTACGAAATAGAATAGTCATTTTTGTTTTGAATTATTGAAGTACTTTTCAGCAATATAAAGATTTGATTTTAAATTTAATCAATAGAGAATTTTCTACTCTACAAAATTCATCAAGTTCTTTCATTATTTAAAAAAAAATAAAGAGGAATTCTTTATGCAATGTAAATTTTGTGAATAGGTAATACAGGTCTTATTAAATGATCAATTTGGTGGGTTATAAAAAAGAAATGACAACGTATTCTTCCCATCATAGTTCCACTTTTTCTCTATTCTTATTCTGGATTATTTTCTAAAATAATCATTTTATTTTTCATCATCTATTTATTATAAAGAAACTAATATTTATTTTATTTAGATAAACTTATTCTTTTTTCATTAACAGAAAATAAATTAAATCACATTTAATACTTTATAATTGTTATTGAATTGATTTATTGTTTAATTTGTTTTTTTTTAAAATTTCTTTTCATATTTTATGTGTAAATAGTAGAGACGAAAATTTCTCATATTAATTTAACAAAAGTCATATTCGATTATTGTTTTATTTTTATTTTATCAAATATTGTTTCTTTTCAAATAGAAAAATTTTTATTAATCTCGCAAGTTCCTTATCATTCTACCATTCAATAATCGAATTAATTAATCTAAAGATATTAGTCATTGCAGTATGAATGTCTTTTAAATTATGGAATTGCAATGCATATAAGCCATTTCTATTGCCTTGCTCTTAAATCTGATCTACTCGTATGAATTGATAAGTTAGGTTTTTTCCTTCAAATAAACTTGTTCAATTAATATACAAATTGTTTATTTTTGTTACTCTAATAAAAAGAGATTTGACTTTCTTTAATTTATATAGAATTGATTTGATAACGCCATAATCTCGTGAAATGTGAATTCAATCGATATAAGATAATAGAATCATCTAATACAAAATGGCATAAATCTAAATATGCTTGAATAATTGTTTGAGAATAGTGCATTGTTGATGTTGACCTTGAATAAATTTTCGAATGTGATGTACGTTCGTTCATAATGTCTCATGTTTCTTCTACAAAGAAGATTTTGTCTTTCAGAATATAGACGAAGAATAGTATGATTCAATTGATTATAACTTTCATTTAAATACTTGAAGAATACTTCGTTGAATTATATATGCTTCGACAAAATAAAAGAAAGTGGTTTCATTATTGTTGGTAATATTGATAAAGTATGATTCAAACTAACAGAAATGCAGAATCTACTCTATGCACGTACGACTGTACGAAGAATTTTTTGAAAATTTGTGTATTTTGACTTATAAATCATCAATCTCATCTTCACTCTCAAAGTATTTTTTCGAAAATCTTTCTTTCCTACAAATGAATCTTACAGTTCTTCACACGAATCATCGTTTATTAGCACTCATAAATTCTGTATTTTTACATATTATAGAAATTTCACATTATATCGAACGATTCATGAATCGTTATGAAATCTTAAGATTTCATGAAATATTAGGAAATATTTTGAATATTCCTGAAATCGTTTAAAATCTTTTAATATTTCTTAAAGTTCGAAAGACGGCTGTTTCTCCTTTGAACAATAATGTGCCTAGAGAACGGATCAATTGCCTTCCTTCGAAATAATACGAATACCTGGAGGAGGTACTCGTTCAACAGTTTTCTACTCTGAAAAGCTTCCTGGACATACAACTGTTCTTGGGAAAGATATTTGTCAATCCTTTATGGTTGACATCGTCAGTTGTAAGACCTACTACCTGTGAACATCAATATATTGATGATAGTTCAGATGAATGTGCAACATAGGTAGAGTTGTAGAACAATATTGAAATTGTATGCTTAGTGCTTCGTTGCATGCCTTCAATACTCATTTGATATCATTCAAACACTTCTCGAAATATTGTAAGCATGAATACACTTCATTTGTTTTTCATACGACATATGATTCAAGTTTCAGTCAGTCAATCCAATTAATATCAATCTATGAAAGAACATCCAAACGCTAAAACGTTGAGAATCTTGAGTACTTTTGGTATACTGAGATAAATATTGATATCATTTGAACAGTTATCATAGGTTTCTATGAATTTTTTAGAATGAAAAAGAAACCAAAGTCGAGGTTGATGACTATTTTGAAAGTAAGAGAATCTAAGGCGAATCATTATTAAAATTATAGGGCGTTTTTTAGTATGATCCATAACCTACAGAGGATTGTATCATTGGTTTAATTTATTAAAATTGGTAGAGATACGGTTCAGTATGAGGTCTAATTTAGTTCATTTTCGGTTAACTGACGAAAGAGTAATTTATATCCTATGAATATTATTTATTGTAAAGTAACATATTTAAGAAACTCTTTTGATGAATTATATTACATCTTGGTTACAGAATATTTTGTTATAATATGAAATAACAAATGATTGTAAAAGGATTTCATTAAAATCTTTTTCAAAAATTTCGTGAAACTCTAATTTACTCAGAATTCTGTTGTGATATAACTTCCGTTCTAATCTTCATTTATCACTGTATAGAGAAAATAATTCATATTGAGTAAATATCTCCAACTGTGACATATATATATATAAATATGTATATATATTTTTTCTTTTTTCCCTTTCTCTTTCCTACTATCTTTCTTTTCTTCTTGAATTATTCCAATTAATACTGGTACGAACGAAGAAAGTTAATCTTTCATCGTATCACTTTTCCGTCTTGTCCGTATCAGTGTTAGTTGGAATAATCCAAGGAGAAAAGAAAGATAGTAGGAAAGAGAAAGGGAAAAAAGAAAAAAAGGAAAAAAAAATATATACATATGTATATATTGATCTGTAATATGTAACATCTTTTACTCTGTTGAAGAACGCATTACGGTTCGAAACGTCAGTTATTAAATTAGATATTATTATTATTTATTATCTTTAATTAATTTTATTATTAATAAAGGAAGAAATATTTACTCAATATGATTCATACAACCTTCCTCAATCGCAACGAAAGAGAAAATAATTTCGTCTTCATTAGCATTTTGTTTGTGGAATAATGAAGAGACATTCGCCCACATTATTCCTCTGTGTAATATGGTGAGAAAAGTTTCCACTCATACTTTCACCCTCATCATGTCCAGTATCATGAGAAGCGTTTCGCTCTTATCTTCACTTTGTGGTACAATGAAAAGATTTTCATTTTCACCCTTGATATCTCACACCCCTACACTCGATCACCAGCAGTGAAGCTAAGAACTTGTGTTTTTATTCAATTTTGAAATAAAAGGAGACATGCTGTTACTTTTTTAATGTCAAATCTTATATGTTAAGGAGCATAGTGCTGTGAAAACATGCATAAATCATCTTATTATACGCGAAAGTCTTTCATTTTGGTTATAGCATATATTTTATATAGTAAAATATTTAACAGAAATTAATGAGGGTGAGGGTGTGGAGTGAGAATAGAGTCTGAAGATAGGTGAAGATAAGGATGAATTTGTAAGGGTTTGTTTTGTTTCAAAATTTTCATCTACACGCTCGTGCGCAAATTTCGTCGTGCTGCGCATGACTTGTATACTTGATAATAGAAAAAATCTACAGTATCTACGATAAACATTTTGTACGCTATAATAACACATACAGTATCTTGTCGAAAAAAAAATCTCATCTATTGCATATGCATTTATTAAAAAATTAATTAAAGGAAGATTTTAAATGCTTGCAAGTTTGAAATGAAATAATTTTGCTTTACGTGCTTTTTTATTGCTTTACTCGGCTGTGTAAGTAATCATCGTTAATTTTCTTTTGGTTGAAATAAAAAACCTGATGAAAATAACGAAAAAAACAAGATTCTTTTTCGTTCTGCACAAAAGACGAAATTTGTTTTTATAAAAGAAAGTAATGCATGTCAGACGTTGAATAACAAGCCAAATAGTGAGTCAAGTATCTTGCTTTTTCCCCGTGATTTTTTTTGTGTTTTTAACCGTTTCATAGCAGTAAGTAATTTATTTCAATAATTTCATTTATAAAAATAAGTGTTCTACATGAAATGCATAGCATATACAACTGTGGGTAAAAAACTCACACAATTTCGTTTTTGTTTTTGTCTTAGGGTCTTTTCCCTATTACTTGAAACAACTTTAAACGTCATTTTTTAAGGATGGACTCTTCAATAGCTATACTAGATAATAAGTATATAAAGAACTGTAATCTTTCTTATTTTTAATACATATTTACACGATTATATAACCTTCTTCCACCTTGACAAGGTCAGTATATATCATTATTATATTATTTAAACCAAGCAGTAAGATCTATTTGCATGATTCATTGCAAAACAGGTATTGTACTGAGAACTATCTATTATAATAATATCAGATTAAAATAAATTAACAATTCGTTAATATCAATATACCAATAATAGTCGAGTACTAATCCTATAGATAAACTATCATTTATCATATGAAGAAGCTAAAAAATGTTGAAATTTCAATTCAAAGGATTTTTTCTATATCTAAGAAAAATATACTTTTTTCTATTTCTGCTAAACATGGATTAAAGGTATATAAAATTTTTGTTTTATAGTACTTTTCGTGGGTTATCAATCATAGTATAAAATAGTCCGAGTAGGATGTGGGTATAAAAGAAATATGCGTAAAAGAAAAGGTATACAAAGTTTTTTGCCCACACCTGTAAATAGTGACTTTATATTAGTAATGATATATATATAATATGAATGTTTTAATGACATGAAATAAAAGTTTCAGAATAAAAAGAACGATGCAGAATATTTTGTTTTGTACATTTGATGAGTAAGATAATATATTTATTTTTGATTTAGAATTATACAATGATTTGATGTATGATTCATAATATCAAATCATTCTGCTCGTTCTGATGGTAAAGCATTTTTTTATTGAACCTCTTTAAAAAAAAATAAAGAATCTACATTTCATTAAATAATGTTATTGAATACGACTTTTTAAAAATTGTTATGGTTATTATTATTCGATAGATATAGAATGAGTAAACCCCCCCCCCCCCCAAAATAAAAAGGCATGGCCTTCTATTACGTTCCAGTGAATCAGCCTTTCTGGGGTGGCGTTCTATTGAGGGTGACCTTCTATTATGGATTCTCCGGAAAACTCCTTCTATAGCCATACTTATGTTTTTGACATTTCTTTCTACTAATTTTATTCATTTCAAGGGCTAAATGTGGTGTATTCGTTGATTTTACTGAGAATGGAAGAAATTAGATTCATTCACTCATTCATTCACACTGGTCTATTCTTTTATTCTGTCACTGTTGCACGTTATCTATTGGAGAGAATCATATATTTGTTCATTGTGTGATGCAATAGAACGAGAGAAAAGAAATATATGAACTTTTCGTCCAAAAATAATGCACATCAACGAGACAATGAAAAAGTGACTAACGTCAATGAGTGATTGGATAAAATTGACTGGTATGGCGTTCTATTATGTCGAGCGAATCGGCCGTCCGGGGGTGGCGTTCTATTCGGGGTGGCCTTCTATTATAGGGTGGCGTTTTATTTTGGGGGGGGGGGTTTATATAATATTCGATCAAGAATCACACCACCCTCCTTTCTGAAAGAAAAGTCAATTTTCGTCAGAAAGGAAGATGGCGGATAAAGCCATTTTGCGGCCTCGCTTAGAATGTATTTATTTCTATTGCATTTGAATAAGAGATCATTCCTAATTATTTTTTTCAACTTTTTTCTACGAAAATTGACACTCGTTATTTTCGTGCCTGAGGTTCTCCCCTGGTGTCATGAAAAAACAATTTCTTTTTCTCACGAGTGAGAAGTAGATGTGCTTGTAGAGTCAGGTGTGCTGATTACG
The DNA here is from genome assembly GCA_022393335.1 of Macrotrachela quadricornifera. Taxonomy (NCBI): domain Eukaryota; kingdom Metazoa; phylum Rotifera; class Eurotatoria; order Philodinida; family Philodinidae; genus Macrotrachela; species Macrotrachela quadricornifera. The sequence continues at coordinate 660,021 of JAJEKB010001448.1, read as the reverse complement.
AATATCACGATAAGAGCTCTCAAAACCCCGTTATTCTTTATATAGTCCTGACTACTCCTATTAGTCACATTATTGCTTGGCGGGCTCCTTACGAAATTGATACTCGTTAATATTTCATAAAAAATACATTATCTAACTCAGAATTTTGAGACGTCCACGATTCTAGTCTTCTTACGTCGAAAACAAGTTAATCTCTAAGAAAAAAGGGTGATTTAGAATTGAAAATAGCGGTAAATTATATGAAATTGGCTTACAGAACTACAGGTATGGGATAATATAGTATCTTCAAATCAGTTCATTTCTAGTGCATTTTGTAGATCTCCACGAGTTGTACTTACAGTAAAAATCTTACAGCTTTACATGTTTCCTATCATGAGATACGAGTCTTACAAGATTTGTTCGGCAACTATGAAATAGATCATGTTGTCGATAGACGTCTGAGGCTCATATCTCATGACAGAAGACATGTAAAGCTGTAAAACTTTTACTGTAAGTAGGACTCGTAGAGCTCTACAAAATGAGCTAGTAATGAACTGATTTGAAAATACCATATCAGCTTATACTTGTGGTTGTGTAAGCCAATTTCATATAATCTATCACTATTTTCAATTCTAAATCACCCTATTTTCTTAGAGATTAACTTGTTTTCGACGTAAAAAGTCCAGATTCGTGGACAGCTCAAAATTCTGAGTTAGATAAAGTATTTTTTATGAAATATTAACGAGTATCAATTTCGTAAGAAGTTCGACAAGCAATAATGTGGCTAATAGAGTAGTCAGGACTATATAAGGAATAAAGAGGTTTTCAGAACTCTTATTATGATATTCTTAATCAGCACATCTACTTTTCACTCATGAAAAAAGAATTTTTTTTTTCATTATACTTGGGGGTGGGGCTTCAGACACGAAAATGGTGAGTGTCGGTTTTCGTGGAGAAAAGTTGAAAAAAATAATTAGGAATGATCTCTTATTCAAATGCAATAGAAATAAATACATTTTGAGCGAGGTCGCAAAATAGCTTTATCCGCCCTCACCCATTCGAAATTGAGATGGATGTATGCGAAGATAGCGTGTCATCTGGCCTTTCATGCACGATGAAAGTTTTTTTGGTACCCTTATTTTTCTCAAAAGCTTTTTCAAAGTTTCTGTCATCATTCTGTTCGAAAAATAGGAGGTTTTTATGAAAAACCAAAATATTTTTTTCGTTTTTTGTCAGTTTATTCTTTCGTGATCGTGTAACCCAAATTTCTCTGCTTAAACTCATTCATTATATTAATATTCATTTTTATTTGAAAGGATGTGTAAAACTACAGTACCTCTAAGAGTCTATCTTTTGAATGTAGCATTGGTATTATTATATTGAAAAGTACTGTTATAAATAAAGTGCCACTTTTTGAGAGTTTTTCGAATGATTGAACTTATCAATCCTTTTCATCCCTCGATAGATAAGAGTTTTTTAAAAAAGAATTCTCAAAGACTCTCCATCTTAACATGTTCTTTCAAACAAAAAAAACAATTATATACACTACTCGTCAAAAGTATCACCCCTCGGATCTCAGCCTTTACATGTGCTGTTGCTCTAAAAACTTGACTGTATATAGATCTCGATTAGTGTAGGTCAAGAGCGAAAACCGTGCTTCAATTCTTTTGTAAAACGTATTTTTCGATACGGTTGAACAAAGAAATAAAAGGTCGTCAGAATGAGAAAAAAATTAGCCATAAACATTTGTCTTGTTTTCGGTGATATTTAGTGAATTTTCTAACTTTTTTTGGCAGAACTGTGTCTGCTTCCATACTAGTTATGTACCTAGAAGATGAGGTCAATTGTCTGCGTATTCGAGCACCTAGATCTATGACAATATCTCGAACTTGAGTGTGATGTCATTTCTCTCCAGTATGTGATAGAACTCTGAAAATTTTAGAGAATGGTAAGGACCTCTGGGGCTATCTTTACTATTAGTTTGAAGTCGATATATCCAACCCACACTGAGTTATGGGTCACACAATCAAAGGAGGTGATACTTTTCCCCTGAGCTCTACCCCACCCCCAAGATTTTGTTCTTTTAATTCTTATTTATTGGGACCGAGGTGAGAATATCAGATTACGTAATCATTCCTTGGACATTTTTAGTATTAGCAAAAAACAAACGATATTTCAGGAATGGGTCAATTTCCATAGAATATCTAAAAAAGAACAGTTAATATTGCGAGATTTTAATTATCAAAAACTGTTTTTTTATGAAAAATAACCGTGTTATTCGAGATCACCTTGCAAAACCCATCAAAGTTTTGCCCGTAGGAGGATATAGGCCAAAATTATAAGAAATAAAATGCGGAGGGGGAATAGGGAGAAATTTTGATGGGAAATATTTCACAATGAAAAATAATTTTTCTGGTGTATTTTTGCACGCTGAGCTTGCATATCATGATTATTTGTCATAAAAAAAACAATTTTCGATAATTAAAATCTCGAAATACTAACTGTTTTTTTTATATTTTCTATATAAATTGACTCATTCCTAAAATATCGTTTGTTTTTTGCTAATACGAAAAATATGCAAAGAATGATTATGTGATCTGATATCCTCATCTCAGTCCCAATAAATAAAAATTGAAGGAACAAAATCTAGGGGGTGGGGTATATGCGCCACTGTCTTTCACGGTTTCTGAGCATACACATCCTTATAGTAAAATGCACCTACCTTTACAATAACTCAATGAATTTTGATGAAATTTTTACCACAAATAGCCAATATATAGGGCTATAAAACGACGCGTCCCGCAGCTCATAAGACTTTGTTGTTTTGAGGTTATGACATTCACTATAGAAATGAACCCCATACATTATAACTCTCTTTTAATTAAGCTATGGAGGCGCAGATTTTGCTGCTGACCTACATTAACCGAGATCTATATATAGTCAAACTTTTGGAGCAACAGCATTTGTAATGGGTGAGATCCGAGAGAGTGAATGCATTGAACGAGTAGTGTCTATTGAATGAAGATTCATAGAGAATTCTGCCAAACAATATGAGCAATTTTCAAACCTTGTTTTGGTGCATATCTCCTTCGAACTACATGGTATAGGACTGAAAATTTTACTATAGCCTTCTCATTACAGTCCCAACGTATTCTAGAAACTTCATGTGTTTGCAGTACATCTGTTCTTGAGGTCAAATTTTGAGGAGGGCACAGTGATGCCATGAAAGATGCTCCTGCGACAGTTGCTTCCTATCGACACTTGCTTTTCAGACCCAGACCAAGCCCAACATAAAACTAAAACTTGCTCTGTATCTTGCCTCCGCCCTTCCTCAGCAGACTTGCGCCTACATCCTCAACTTGAGGGTGAGGGTGTGTCACTAGGGAGTAACTGTTCGGGGAATATCATTTGCGATCCCGGGCACAATAGATAGAAAAAGGGAACAGAAGCAATTCTCAGTTGCCAAATCACTTCTGGTTCAAGACTATGTGCATTGTGTAGGCTCTAATGAGCTATGAATATGATGAAAAGAATTCATGTTTCTAGCTTAGTTCTGTCGAAATACTTCATTTTTATGGCATTTTTTGAGCGAAAAGCCGTGCTTTTCTTCAGGTTCATCGGAAAAATCAACTTTAGAATTTCGACTTGTAACATTGCACTTAAAAGTCTCAATGAAACTAGTTTATTCTGAAACTTTCAGATTTTTGGATACCTTCTAACCCAAGACGCACGTAAAGGAAAAATATATTCAGTTTCACATCATTTACAGCCGTTTATAGCCGTTTATAGTAGAAAAGGTTAAGTATTCATCTTTAACAATACAAGCAATCCAGAAAGGCCCAGGGTGAATAAAGCCGATTTCTAGTTCCCATCAGAATTGATTTATTTTTACTACATTGAAATAAGGTATTGCTCCTGATCACTTTTTTCAACCTTATTTCGTAAAAAACGACACCTATGAATTTTGTACTTCGGATCCCTCTCAAGTATCATGAAAAAAATTTCTTTTTCGAGAGTAAAAACCAGTTGTACTTGTACATTCAGGGGTGCTGATTACGAATATTATGATAAGATCTCGCAAAACTACTACATTTCTCATATAGTCCTAACCACCTTCTAAGCCCCATTTTTCATTATTGGGGCTCTCATATAATAACTGTTCTTAAAAATTTAGTGAAAACTATTTTTTTTCTAACTGAAAGTTTCGAGTTTTTTTACGAATTTGAGCTTTTTATGCCGAACAAATGTAACCTATGGAAAAAGTACGGTGATTTCGGGGCGAAAATTGACTGGTGATCTCAAAAATGAGAAATAAAAGTGCAACAGGGTCAAACGGGTAGCCGGAAGTTCGCCAATAGGAATTTCGCAAACCGGACTTTCGCCATTGGCGAACGGCCACTGGTCTTTCGCCAATACACATACTGTATTTTCGCCAATTGGCGAATTTCCACTGATCTTTCGCCAGTGAATACCAATACTTTCACCAATTGGCGAAATTCCAATAACCGTTCGCCAATATTGGCGAGAGTCCATCGAACTTTCATGTAATTGAATGTTAAATTGATATTGAGTTAAAAGATTACCATCTATTCGTGAAATAAATAACATTCGTTTGTGTCGTCATCACAAATTTTATTCGAAGTTTTAGATTTTGTAGGATGAACAATAGAAAACGGATATGAATTTGTTAGTATAAGTTACAATATGTTTCATATATAATTGGGATAATCTTTCGTGAAAAATCCAACTAATATATATTAGGATCGAGATATTTTCAGATATCTATCATTCAATGCTTGTCACAATCCGTGCAGCAGCACGCAAAACTAAACAAGTTAAGAAACTCTTAAATTTATTAGAATCAAAGAAATATCATTAATTGATATATTAATGTTTCTTGCATATCTTGTTGGTGAACCAGTTGATCGAGGAAAAAAAGGAAAGAAAAACAAAAATAATATTTCAAAATCTGATTCATGATCACCATCAAGTTTAACATCAGATCAAGATTAAATTTTTCTTCTTATATTTCTTATTTATCTTATTCTAGCCTTTCTTTATATTATTTATATTTATTCTTTTTTATTCTCACGTCATTTCACATGATGTTTTCTGTTGTTTTCCTTTTTAACTTAGCATATTTTTAAAACTTCATTTTGTCATATTTAAATATATTCTAATTCACACACTTGAGTACATGTAATAATGTCATTCAACTTTCACTATATATTGGCGAATGTCACATGGACTTTCGCCAATATTGGTGAAAGTTCACATGACTTTCGCCAAATAATTGACGAAGACACATGGATATTCGTCAATTGTCTCTCTGGACATTCGCCAATTGGCGAAAGTTCACTGGATTTTCGCCAATATACCCACCTAACTTTCGCCAGTAATTGGCGAAAGTCTTATTGGCGAAGAGCGGGAATCCCGGTCAAACGTTAAGAATACTAATAAATTCTATGAAATTGCTGTGGAG